>JADRCC010266314.1:0-10493 GCA_019843855.1 Hylomyscus alleni | reverse complement strand
CCATTCAGAAAACTGCTTTGAAAAATGATTATTCAACATCTTCAGGATGTGAGTATCTGGAGAATCCAATTAGTGGCTTTTGCCATACTATGTGAAATGCAACATGAAATTATAAAAAGTTACAAATGCTCATAAACCCCGTGGTCGCTGTGATATGAATGTCTTTGAATGCACCAAGTTGGTATTTCCTCATCAATCAGGAATTCCGAGCTCTCCTTTCACAGGCCCATTGATGTTTTTAGTAATGTGGCTATATCTGCTGGCACGCTTCCTTCATCAGCTTCATCTACTGTGGTCATGTCTTGCTCTAGCTTCAACTTTTGTTGGTTAATTTTTAGCATGGACTCTTCAATAGTTCCTTGGCTTATTAATTTAATAATTAATACTTCTTTAGTCTAACCAACTCTGTGGCACCTGTCTTCTGCTTGTTTGTCATTGTATGGATTGCAATCTATGTCATGAAGTATAATGACATTTGCTGAAGACAGATTTATTCCTAATCCACCAACTTTAGTTGACAAGAGAAATACAAAGATATCCATATCTGTATTAAACTCATCAATTAGATGGATCCTTTCAGAAATCTGAGTCTTCCCATCTAATCGGAGGTACCTATGTTGATGATGCTTTAAGAGAACCTCTAATATATCCAGCATCATGGTAAACTGGCTGAATAATACAACTCTATCACTCTTCTGTTTCAACTCAGACAAGATGCATCCTAAGGCTCAGAATTTTCCAGAATCTAAAATTAAATCCATGTCTAACTGGTAACTATTAATGTGTTGATACTGTTTACAAAGTACATGTAGTTCAAAATCTGTTATAACTTCCATGTCTTCAAAGATCAGGTCAGGGTTAGCCTCACAAAGTGTAGGTTCCTTCAGCATTAGCTGAGACATCTCCTTCAGCTTCTCAGGTGTGTAATACTGGCGGTGTAGTAAAGGGTGATTGGCCATTTTTCTCAATTGCATCGTGACATTGCACATCTCTGGGTTTTTTTCCAGGTTGTTGATAGACTTTTTCAATCTGTTGAAAAGGCCCGAGTAGAGCTGTTCCTGCTTCTCTGACATTGCACATAGCTCAATCTGATCCTTCTTAGGAGGCAGAAGCTTAAGAACCTCCTCTTTGACTCTTCTGAGTATGAAGGGCTTTATGATTTGCTTTGCATGTGCTATTCTCTCTTTTTCATATATAATCTGCTCATCTGCTGGTTTCGTTTTAGAAGAAAACATCCTTTGGATTTCACTGGTGCTACTGCTAAACATGTGTGGCATAACAAAATTTAACAATGACATGAGTTCGAGCAGATTATTCTGCACAGGTGTGCCCGTGAGCAGTAAACGGTACATGCATTAATTGTCATTAGGTGCTGGTAGTGGATAGAGCCCATATTCTTCAGCATATGGCCTTCATCAAAAATTGCATAATTCTGTTTCATTCGTTGAAAGAGACTGCGGTCATCAGAGCTGCTGATTGCACAATTATACGTTGTAACAATTACCTTGTAATCCTCATATTTATTATGGATGTTGAATCTAATTTGTTAACGCTCTTCTTGAGAACCATAGTAACAGGGCACATTTAAGGCAGGACACCATAAGTTAACTTCTCTTAACCAGTTATCTATGGTGGAGGCTGGAACAACAATCCAATGAGGCCCTTTATTACCCCCTTGAAAGAGGTATGCCAGGAATGCAATGGCTTGAATGGTTTTTCCTAGGCCCATTTCATCTGCCAACATGCCATTAAGCCCATGCTTATGCACCAATGCCAGCCAATTCAAACCAACCTTCTGATAGGACTTGAGTGACAGACTTTGGTTTAGAAGGGAGGGTTGTTCTGTGTTCCATCCACCCCCATTTCCGGTGAGCATGGTAACTTGTTTGGATGATTTATTTGAAATGTCTTCACATGTGTTCATAAGTCTTATAACTACATCCCTTTCTTGAATTATCGTTTTACAATTCCATATCAAATCTTCAGATAGGCCATTGATTTTGGACATCTTTGTAAACAGGGCTTCCTAATTATTAAAGGGCCGGAGTTCTGTTATCTTCTGAGTCTTTTTCTGAGAACACTTAGGAATCAAAGTCAGTTCAGCAATTGAAGAATCTTGAAGGAAGTGAAGAATTTTGCCTTTATAACCGTCCTCCATCACTTCTTCACGACTACTGTACTCCTCATCCAGTGAACTCCCAGCATCAGAACCTGGATCGCACTCAGAGTCCTCCACAGCTTTCTTAGGATTAAATACATTAAAGCCATTTTGTGGTTTCATGGAAATTTTTTTGTTTCATCTTTATTTTAGCTGCATTTTTAGAATAATTTTGATTCCTTGAAACTGCTTTTCCATTTGTAACCTTGCTTTGTGAAGCACGCTGCACATCTTGGTCTTCCGCAAACACTTTCAGAGACTCCAAGGCTTCTGTGTCCATCCATTCATGCTCCTTAAGCACTTCTCTTAATTCCTGTTTATCAAAATTTGGGAATTCCTTTTGCAGTTTCAACACAATCCTTTCTTGCTTTTCCCAGTTGCTGCTAGCTTCTGCAGATTCATTTGATTCTTCTCCACGATCCCCTCGAGGCCTTTTTAAAGACTGATCATCATTAACTTCATCCTCCTCAGAAGAAGATGATAGCTTTCTTTTCCTGGGTCCACCACCTGCATCGCGAAACATCAGCAAGGCAGCAGCGATGGCTCCATCCGTAGTGCTCATTGGTTCAATCACCTTTAGAAGATCGCTGTCACTCCTTTGTGGAAACAGTTCCTTCAACATCTGAGGCTTAGCATCTTTAAGATCTTCCAACTCCGAAAGGTCTTCCAGTTCTGAAATGTCATTTCTTTGTGTAGCAGAAGGAAGGTCATGGTATTCTTCATCTTCAAATGGCTCTGAAACTATAATAACTCTGTCTTTGCTGAATTTTCAAGAACTGTACTGGAACAATTTGGAGAAACATCTTCACTATCAGATGATGAATCAATATATTCCTGTATTGTTCTTTGATTTTGGAAACATGATAAACTTGCTTTTCTTTCATTGTCTGGAGGTTCTGGAACACTAGAATCTTCTGTTTTTTCAGTTACATCTGAGTCTGGGGTGTTTGCCCTGCTAACTTCCCCTTCAGCATTCTCCTCTTCAGCACTAAGAGAAATTGGTGAGGAAGGACTGGGCTGGGAGGGCTCAGGGGCTGCTTCAGGAGCTTCCTCAATCTTAATCCTTTTCTCAAAGTGAAAAAACGGTCCAAGTTGAAAAGATTCACACTGATAGGAACCACCACCCTGAGGGGGCTGACAGCTTTCAATGAACTAGAGCCTGGCAAGCTCCTCGTTGTAACAAAGGTAGAAAAAGAACAAAATGTCATCATGATTTTTAATAACAAAAATAAAATAGTATAAAAATCACACTCCTTTCTGGAAGCTTCAGGAGCCACCTCTTTCACTGAAGGAAATCCACCAGATAGCCTGGACTCAGACAGAGAAACTAAGAATTGCCTTCAAGACAAGGTAGGGCATGAGTACACTCCAATACTCAAGTTAGGCACTGTGTAACCAGAAAGATAAGATAGCTCACTAGGGCAGGGAGCCATAGTTGGAAGGGAAGATCTCTGTGTGGGAATACCCTGAGCCTGACATGGGAGAAGACTGGCAACTGGCAGACTGCCAACAACTGTTACCTCCCCACTCAGCTAAGCCATCAGACTCTGGCAGTCTCTGCTTGGAGGCTACCACCTGGGGAGCTAAGACAAAAGCTCTCTGCAGACTGTCAATTCTTCTTTGAAGAAGCTGCGTGGAAGTTCACAACGAGATAAGACAACGCCCACCGCCTGAAGACCTTCCTGAGCTGCTGGGGACTTTGGCAAGTGACCTTTTCTGCAGTGTTTATGTTATGCAAATATCATGTAACCTTGAGATTTGGTTTCCACTTTGGGGTAACCATAAAAATCCTGGCTTTTCTAAGTAAAGTTGAAATCTTGATTGGACTATTTCAACTTGGCTTCGTGATTTCTCTGGCATTTCAAATTCTCTTTCAGGTCCTTGTTCCCTCCCCTGAGAGAACCCAGTTCGTGAAACTGCAGGCAGTTTCAAACAACCATCTTCCTTGAAAATATTGAGTGCAATAGCCACATGGTGACAGTGGTGGCGCACGCCTTTAATCCCAGCATTCGGGAGGCAGAGGCAGGTGGATCTCTGTGAGTTCTAGGCCAGTTTGGTCTACAGCATGAGTTCCAGGACAGCCAAGACTACAGAGGAACTCTGTCTCGAAAAATAAAATTTAAAAGTAATCAAGTGCAAATCCAATGCAAGAGTCATAGTTTATCTCATGATTTCACAAAGAGAAATGGGCTGGAAGACAAGAAACCCAGGGTTCCCATTTTCTACCCTCAGGAAAAGTTTGACTCTGGGGCAGAGGAAACACTCCAATCGCTGAAGGTGTCCACACAATCCCCTGTTGACTTTTCGCTGCTCTTCAGAGGCAAGGGATATCTAACTTAAGGCCCACCGGGTCAGAGCCACTCATCAGCCTAGGGTAAACCTTCGTACTCTTTGGGGGCATACGTGGTACCCTAACTGCTCTAGCGTCTCCTCTCATTAGCCGTCCCAGCCTGGCTGTTTGTCTTCACTGCACTATGCCTTCAGAAAACTGCAAGGTTTTAGCCTTCGGTGCTAAAACCTGAGTTCTGAAAATGACCCTCAAAGCTAGGCGTGAGAGGCTGATCTCGTGCCATGTCCTTCTGAGTGCCCGTCAAGATTAAAGACTGTCAACAAAATTGGAACTTGCCACCTTCAGTTTCGAGGACACCAAGCCCGGATTCCTTCAGGGAGGCCTAATGTCTCTGCCTCTGGGAGACCACATCCATGAGCCATTTTCAGTGTGGAAGCTTCAACTCTTGGAGCAAGCGCTCAGTCCTTGAAAAAAAAAGGCGAGGCTGACAGCTGGCTGATAGAGCTCTGAGGGCCCGAGGGAGGCCTGGTGGGCACAAACTACCCCTGTGACTCACTTGGGAATCGAGGAGCAGAAAGCTAATTCTGGTTCTTCCTGGTGGGCCTGCTTATCACCATGATCGGCCAATCTAGTGTGCAGCGCTCCCTGGGAAATGTAGTTCCCTCCAAACTGCTACTGGGAGACCACCAGGAGGAGAGGTTCGGGGTGATTGGCCTTGGCTTCCTTGGGAGAATACCTGAGAGTCCAGGACCTCCTGGGCTGGTGTCCTCTGTGCCTTGAGGCCTCAGCTGGGTGTCACTTAGATTCCAGTCTACTAACCGATTCTATACAGTCATATTAAAAAAAAAAAAAAAAAGAGTGCTTCCATGGATCCACAGCTGGGCAGGAGAATTGCTTAATGTCCTCAATTGCTTATTACTTTCCTGCTATATCGTAATAAGAAGAACATTTCATCCCTTTGCCGTGGCAACAAGCAGGTTTTACAGAAGCAGAGGCAGCTGTTCACACCCCACAGGCCTGTTCTCATCTCACACACAGGCCACTAGGATCTCCCCGGCATTCCAGGGCAAGTGGCTCTTAAGGGATGTCTGGCTCTGTGTTAACTATCTTTAGTCATCACAGGGGACCCACCCATGTCAAATATTACTCAGGTCTGAGCACTCCAGTGGCTGGGATAGAGCAGGATGTTTCTAGACAGAAAACACGGTGCATAAGGTGGCTGTCACATCACCACACTTCCAGGAATGAAATGCCGGCCTCCAGTCATAGAAAATATGACAATGTAGAGTTAGTAAACTTTTCTCTTTTGAAGCATGGCAGCACCAATAATAGCCAATTCATTTAACCATGTCTTAAAATACAGAGTATGACAACTGTGTGGTTTTCATATAGACTGTGAAAACAGACCACAAATTTTTTTGGAAGGCATCCACTTACACACAAAAGTTTACTCTACAGAACTTAAATGAGGGAACAGTAGAAAACATGTTTTATTGTGTTTTGTTTTGTTTTGTTTTGTTTTAAAGGCCAGGCATAATTCCAGTCTAGTGAAGTAGAAATTGGGGGACGACTCCCTGGAGCTTGTAGACCCGCCAGTCTACTCTACTTAACAACTTTCAGGCCCCTGAGAGACTCTAGTTGGTATTGTTTGTTTGTTTGTTTGTTTGTTTCTTTAAAGGAAGGTGTTATGACCTAGGCAACAGTAAAGTCACAGTCTGTGACAGATCTCACATGAGAAATGTATTTTTTTTTTTTTTTTTTTTTTTTGAGTGGTTTTTCGAGACAGGGTTTCTCTGTGTAGCCTTGGCTGTCTTGGAACTCACTCTGTAGACCAGGCTAGCCTCAAACTCAGAAATCCACCTGTCTCTGCCTCCCAAGTGCTGGGATTAAAGGCGTGCGCCACCACCGCCCGGCATTTTTTTATGCTTGTTTTTGCTATCCTTTTTTTTTTAAGATTTATTTATTTATTATTATATGTAAATACACTGTAGCTGTCTTCAGACACACCAGAAGAGGGCATCAGATCTCATGATGGGTGGTTGTGAGCCACCATGTGGTTGCTGAGATTTGAACTCAGGACCTTCAGAAGAGCAGTTAAGTGCTCTTAACCGCTGAGCCATCTCACCAGCCCCGAGAAATGTATTGGGTAGTGGGTACACAGAGGCTGCCTCTGAATGGGGTGGAGGGAAAGAGAGCAGGGGGAGGAGGGACTGGCCTTCTATAAGGGGGTGTTGTGCACCCACAGGGGAGGATATGTGACTATGTGACCAGTGGGAATAGTGGGAATGTGTCCCAGCTTGTCATCTAGTGATGACTTACCTTGCTGTTGCTGGGTCCCTGTGGCAGGTGGTGGAGATGCCCGGTTGCTAACATTCCTCCATGTTGTATATTATAAAAAGGAGGAACTAGAAAAGGATTACACTGAGGCAGGAAGGAGGGCATCCTGCTGTTTAGACCACTTCCTGCTGTCTGGGGGTGTTGCCATCTTCAGAGCACTGTTGATCCTCACCATGGGGGCACACCAGTAGTAGTTAGGCTCAGGCTCTGTGGCTAGTGGGTTGGTGGCCCTGTAACAGTAACTGATTAGTTCTTTGGTTAGAGAGTTTTTTAATTTGTCACTGGAAAAATGCAGAGAAGAAACTGATAAAGCAAGGTATGATTGGTAAAAGCAGAAAAATGAGAAGGAATGGGGTCATGAAGGGCAATATCCATTTCCATATGTGGGGTTTTTCAAAGACCCGGGATTGGAGGCACTGAGTTGTCCCTTACATTTCTGGAAGTCTGTTTGAAATTGTTAAATTTTGTCTTTTACTATACCTGATTTGTTGACACATAAGCAGCATTCCTCTTGGAGGCAGAGGCAAAGCCCACCTTTTTCAGCCGTAAGAATATCTAGTCCCCATTGTTTTTGGAGTACCATTACAGCCAGGGTGTCAGTTCGTCCTTGAAGAATGAACAAGGTTTGGACCACCTGCTGGAGGTCCTGGATAAACCGGTAAGAAAACTGATGGTGCAAGGTTAGGGAAGTGGCCAGTCCTGCTATCCCGATGGTGACATCCAGTTATTCCTGTGACAGCCAGAAGGGGCAAGATTTGAACTGCCTTTTTATTATGTCAGGCAGCTATTAAGTCCACAGTGGGAATCAGTAGGGGTTCTACTCCATGTATCATCCCCAATTTGGGGAAGAGAAATACTAGGGTACAAACTCCTAACCAAATGACAGGTAGGTGATGGTAGACCTGAGTACCAGAAAGAATGGAGGTGTATAGACTAGAGTATTGGGGTAGAAATGAGGTGTCGAGGTTATGGCTTGGGTGCAATCTAGGGGATTTAACACCCCTCCAGAATGTGTCCCAGATGCCTTAAAACAGTTTCCTGGGGACTGGAGAGATGGCTCAGCACTTAAGAGCACTGATTGCTCTTGCAGAGGTCCTGAGTTCAGTTCCCAGTAACCACATGGTGGCTCACAACCATCTGTAATGGGATCCAATGCCTTCTTCTGATGTGTTTGAAGAGAGTGACAGTGTACTCATCTATATAAAATAAATTTTTAAAGATTTACACACATAAGACCAGTTTACCATACCAAGAGGGTGATATGAAAAAGAGAGGAAGTTATGGCAACACAGGGCTCAGGGCAGTTGACAAATGGCAAGGTAAGGTTATTTGACAGGATGATCACAGGAGAAGCTATAAGCAGAAATTGTGAGCTAGTACCAGGAGGAACACACAGCCAGCAATCTCCAAAGCAGACAGATTGGGTGAAATTAAGGAGCCAGTAGGTCAAGGTCAGAGTCTGAAGCAGGAGATGAAATGACAGGTTTGTATTATTTAAGAGAGGGTATGTCAAAGAGGCAATGACCTTAGAGGAGTGGTTAGTTACCCCTTGTACTAACCCTCAGAGATGTAACCTTAGAGATGCATCCCATCTCTAAGGGTTGTGTACCCAGGACATATTTTCTCTGGATATCAATTGTGCTTACTGGAAGTCTGGAGTTGGAATGACCATAGAGTTTAACAGTGGTACTCATTTCTCACCTGCATTTCCATGAGTTAGATAGAGAGGTGGAGCGTTCTGTCTCATAGAGAGAAGAGAGAATCAGAGTGAGGTTTTAAGAATAGCAAATGGGAGGCGGTGGTGGCACATACCTTTATTCCCAGCACTTGGGAGGCAGAGGCAGGTGGATTTCTGAGTTCGAGGCTAGCCTGGTCTACAGAGTGAGTTCCAGGACAGCCAGGGCCACACAGAGAAACCCAGTCTTGAAAAACCAAAAAAAAAAAAAAAAAAAAAAAAATAGCAAATGGGGCTAGAGAGATGGCTCAGTGGGTAAGAGCACTGACTACTCTTCCAAAGGTCCTGAGTTCAAATCCCAGCCACCACATGGTGGCTCACAACCGCCCATAATGAGATCTGATGCCATCTTCTAGCATGTCTGAAGACAACTATAGTGTACTTATGTATAATGATAAATAAATCTTTTTTAAAATGCATAGCTTATAATTTTGCTGGGTAGTGGTGGTGTATGCCTTTAATCCCAACACTTGGGAGGCAGAGGCAGGCTGATTTCTGAGTTTGAGGTCAGCCTGGTCTACAGAATGAGTTCCAGGACAGCCAGGGCTATACAGAGAAACCCTGTCTCAAACAAACAAACAAACAAAAATGGCAAATGGCACTGGCAAGTGGTATGGGCAGTTTCCATGTATATCTGGCCACTCCTTACAATAACTTCTGTCTGGTCAGAGAGGAAGCTGACAAAAAGTTATTAAATGAAGGAGGAGGGGTAGGGATAGATATAGATATAGGTGTGATGAGAATATTATTTGGCTCCTGACAGCCTTCTCTGGAACAATTTCCCCATCCTATTTGAAGGGGCTGTTAAGTGAGTGTGGAGCGCTGGCCTTGGTCCTGGCCAAGTGCGCCCTAAAGATGGCGCTGGCCTTGGTCCTGGCCAAGCTGTAAACAACTCCTTGTATGGCTTGGGGGCGGCTCCTGCCTGTGGCCTGATCTGTCGTAAGACCTCGGCAGCCTATGGGGAGGTGAAGCGTAGCACGGCTCCATGGGCGTCCTCTGAGGGTATATAAGCTACACTCACGGGCATTTCGGGGGCACACCCTTGTTCCATCTGTAACTTACAAGGCCTGAGTAAACTGTTGCTGGAAGGAACCTGTGTGCTAGTCTTTCTTTCCCGCTGGTTGAGAGTCAGGCGCGGCACATTTGGTGGCCCGAACGGGGACATTCCTCTATTCCCTGGTGTTCCAGAACCAGCAGCGATCAGGGCAATCGATAGGTAAGTGGCCGGTAAGTGGGCCCCTCATAATAAGGTCCTCGGAAGGAGGCAATCAGGTTAAATTAGGTCCTCGGAAGGAGGCTAGCAGGGATTATGCAGAGAAGCTCTCGTGAAAAAGGGTAATCATTGGGCTAATGAATGTAGATCAGTCAAAGACATTAATGGACAACCCATAGGACAGCCATCTTCCTGTCCCATGCCAAAAAACGGGTTGCAGGGCCCGAGACCCCAGGGCCCACGAATATATGGGGCCATGGAGGAGCAGAACAGCCTCGGATGCAGCCTTCCCAACATGAAGCCCCGAGGAGAGCCACGTCAGGCTCTGCAGGACTGGACCTCTGCTGCACCTCCCGAATCGTATTAACCCCTCAGATGGGAGTGCAACTGTTGCCCACTGATTTTAAAGGTCCTTTACCACCAGGGTCAGTGGGTCTCCTTATTGGCAGATCCTCCTCAGCATTAAAAGGTTTAATTATTCATCCAGGAGTAATAGATTCAGATTATGAGGGCACAGTCAAGATCCTTGCCTCTTCCCCTAGAGGAATTTCTGCCATTTCTCCAGGAGACCGGATTGCTCAACTTCTTGTTCTCCCTAGCTTGAATCTTTTTCTGTTCCCTCGAGGGAACAGAAAAGAGGAACCAGAGGTTTCAGTTCCACTGGTGTCGACACCGTATATCTGAGCCTTGATATGGACCATGGCCCCCTGGTGGAATTGAAGGTTAATGGCAAGATTATTTTAGGCCTCTTGGATACTGG
>JADRCC010266243.1:0-14600 GCA_019843855.1 Hylomyscus alleni | reverse complement strand
GATCTTTACCAACTTTAGATCTGCCAGAGGGCTAATATTCAAAATGTACAAAGAACTCAAGAAATTAGACATATGAGAACTATATAATTCTATTTAAAAATGAGATTCCTTAGAAAATTGGAAATAAAATATACCTGAAGACCTAGGTATAGCACTCTTGAGCAAATACTGCAAAGATTCCCCACATGCCACAGAGGCATGTATTCCACTATGCCCATAGTGGCCTTATTTGTGATAGTCAGATGTTGGAACAACACAGATATCCTACAATGGAAGAATGGATACAGAAAATATGGTTTTTCTGCACAATGGAATACTACTCAGTTATTAAGAAGAAGGACAGCATGAGTTTTGCAAAGCAAATGGATGGAACTAGAAAATATATTCCTGAGTGAGATAACTCAGACCAAAAAAGACTTGCATGCTATGTACTCATTAATAAGTGGATATTAGCTTTAAAAAGTATAGAATATTAGGATACAATCCATAGAATACAAGAAAGTTAACTAGTGGTCCAAGTGAGGATGTCTCAATCCCACTTGGGAGGGAGAAGAAAATAATCACAGAGTGTAGAGAGAGGGATGGACCTAGGAAAGGAGACATGGAGGGGGAAAGGGGAACATGATCAGGTAGTAGGGGGTAGGACTGAAGCCTGAGGGCCAGCAGAAAGAATGGAAACAGGCAACCTTGGGAGGTAAGAGGACAGGGACCCTCTAGAATGTATCAGAGACCTGGGAGGTAAGAGACTCTCTCAGGATTAAAAGGAGGGACCTTAGATGAAATTCTATACAGTGGGGAGAGTGAACTTGTAGAGTCCAGCTCCAGTACAAAGACTTGACATCAAGTGGAGGGATGAGGTTGCCCTCTCACAGTCAAAAACTCAGACCCATAATTGTTCCTGTCTGAAAGAACTCTAGAGACAAAAAATGGAGAAAAGCCTGAGGGAAAGGAGGTCCAGTGACAGCCCAAATTGGGATCCCGCTCAAGGGGAAGCCTCAAGGCCTGACACTATTACTTATGATTACAGACAGGAACCTATCATGACTGCCCTCTCTTAGGTCCAACAAGCAGCTGAAAGAGTCAGATTCAGATACTTAGACTCAACCAATGGACAGAATCCAGGGACACTAGTGGTTGAATTAGGGAAAAGCTGGAAGAATCTGAGGAAGAGGGCAATCACATAGGAAGACCAGCAGTCTCAACTAAGCCGAACTCCTGAGATCTCTTTGAAACTAAGTGACCAACCATATAGCATATACCACCTGATATGAGGTTCCCATGCATATACAGCAGGGTACTACCTGGTCTGTCCTCAGTGAGAGAAAATGCACCTGACCTTCAAGAAACTTGAGGCATCTTGGAGTGGGGAGGTCTAGTAGGGTGGGAATGGGAAGATGGGAAGATCTTCTTGGAGATGGGGGAGGAGGTATGGGACATGTAACAGTCAGAGTGTGGACTAGGAAGGGCATAATAAGTGGACTGTTGAAAAAGATTAAAGAATAATAGCAAAAATTATAAATTAAAGAATTAGTAAAATAAACCCAAAAACTGAAAAAAAAAAGGATATAGAACTAAATGAAAAGTTCTAAAACTGAGGAATCTCTAATGGCAGAGAAGCACCTAAAGAAATGTTCAAAATTGCCAGACAGTGGTGGCACACACCTTTATTTATTTATTTATTTATTTATTTATTTATTTATTTATTTATTTATTTAGACTTTTACTGCATTATGATGAGAAAAGTTACATGACTTCAACTTATCTGAATTTGTTAACACTTAAAAACACATTTTAAGTAAATAGAATTAAATCACATTCTTGTTTCCCTTTTGTACCTCAACTCCTCCCAGAGACCCCTCTTCAATACCTACAATACCTATAACATTGCCGGACAGTGGTGGCACATGCCTTTAATCCCAGCACTTGGGAGGTAGAGGCAGGCAAATTTCTGAGTTCAAGGACAGTCTGGTCAACAGAGTGTGTTCCAGGACAGCCAGAGCTACACAGAGAAACTCTATCTTGAAAAACAAAACAAAACAAAACAAAAAAACAAAGCAAAAGAAAAGAAAGAAAGAAAGGAAGGAAGGAAGGAAGGAAGGAAGGAAGGAAGGAAGGAAGGAAGGAAGAAAGAAAGAAAGAAAGAAAGAAAGAAAGAAAGAAAGAAAGAAAGAAAGAAATATTCAACATCCTTAGTCACCAAGGAAATGCTAATTAAAATGACTCTGAGGTCCTACCTTATACCAATCAAAATGTTCAAAAACTCAGGGGACTGCAGATGCTAGTGAGGATGTGGAGAAAGAGGAACATCCCTATGTTGCTGATGGGATTGGAAGGAGGTACAGTCATTCTGGAAGTCAATTTGTACGTTCCTCAGAAAACCAGAAATACTTTTTCCTGAATAACCAGTTAATACAACTACTTGACCTAAACCTAAAAGATGCAGGATGCTCCAACATATAACAATGACACATACTCCACTATATTTATAGCATCCTTAAGAAGGTGGAAATAAGTGAGATACTTCTGCCCCTCAACAGAAGAGGGGGGACAGAAAATATGGTACATTTGCACAACGAAGTATTACCCAGTGTCTTAGTCAGGGTTTCTATTCCTGCACAAACATCATGACCAAGAAACAAGTTGGGGAGGAAAGGGTTTATTTAGCTTACTTCCACATGGCTGTTGATCACCAGAGGAAGTCAGGACTGGAACTCAAGCAGGTCAGGAAGCAGGAGCTGATGCAGAGACCATGGAGAGATGTTCTTTACTGGCTTGCTTCTCCTGGCTTGCTCAGCCTGCTCTCTTATAAAACCTAAAACTTCAAGCCCAAGGATGGCACTAATTGAGAAAATTAGTGTGAGATGTGAGTTTAGTGTGTGAGAGTGAAAGGGGAACACGCAGAGGTGTGTATTAGTGTGAGACTTCAAGAAAAGAAAAGTGCATAGGAAAAAAGCAGAGTGCACAGAAGAATGCAGAGTGTATGCAGTCTCAAGCTGTGAGTGAATGACCAAGAAAGAAAGAGAGTAGAGAATGAGAGAGAAGAGAGAGAAACTTTAAGCCTTGAAAAATTGCCTGTCAGCTTGTACCCCAAAAGTAGTCTGTGTATATTTATTATACATCTTCCAGATATCCTGTTTCCAGTTAAAAACTCTGATCCTGTGTCAAGGCTGGACCCCAGCAGGTTACAACCCCGTAAGAAGAAAAATATCAACTAACTGGAACACCCAGAGCTCCCAGATACTGAACCACCAACCAGAGTATATATGGAGGGATTCATAGCTCCAGCTACATGTATAGCAAAAGATGGCCTTATCTGGCATCATTGGAAAGGGAGGCTGTTGGTCCTGTGGAGGCTTGATGCCCCACCATAAGGGGTGCTTAAGCTGTGTGGCAGAAGTGGGTGAGTGGGTAAAAGATCACCCTCAAAGAGGCAAAGGTGAGGGGGATTGCAATTTTTATTTATTTATTTTTTGTGCAAGGGAAGCTGGAAGGGGGATATTTGAAATATAACAGAATACAATGATTAATTAAAAAGAAAATAAATTAAGAGTATTCATTGTATTATTTCCATATTTTTGTTAACTACTTTTATTATCATTTATTTAAAATTGCAAAAACCCTGAATAGCAAAAACAATTCTTTTTTATTATTTATTTTTTTCTTTTTAATGAACAAACAAAAACAACAAGAACAAACCCCTGTTGCCTCCCCCCTCCCCATGCCTGCTACCCCACCTTCTCCCACTTATCAGCCCTGTCATTCTCCTACACTGGGGCACAGAACCTTTACAGGGCCAAGGGCCTCTCCTCCCAATGATGACAGACTTTGCCATCCTCGTCTATACACATGCTGCCAGAACAATCAGTCCCACCATGTATAGTCCTTGGTTGGTAGCTGAGTCCCTGGGAGCTCTGAAACAATGAATTTATGAAATTCTTAGGCAAAAACAATTCTTAACAATAAAAGAATGGTGGAAGAATCACCATACCTGACCTCAAGCTTTACAACAGAGCAATAGTGATAAAAATTGTATGGTATTCTTACAGAGAAAGACATGTTGGGCAATCAAATATAATTGAAGACACAGAAATAAAACCACACACACCCACTTAATCATTGACAAAGAAACCAAAAATACACAATGGAAAAAATGAATGCATCTTCAATAAGTGGTGTTCATCTAACTGGCTGTCTATATTTAGAATAATGTAAGTAGACCCATATTTTTCACCTTGTACAAAGGTCAAGTCCAAGTGAATCAAGGATCTTAACATAAAACCAGATACACTGAATCTAATAGAAGAGAAAGTGAGAAAGAGCCTTGAATTCATTGGCACAGGAGGAAATTTCCTAAACAGAATTCTAACGGCTCAGGCTCTAAGATCAAGAATTGATAAATTGTACCTCATGAAACTGGAAAGCTTCTTTAAAGCAAGGGACATATTCAATAAGACAAATTAGTAGCCCACAGATTGGGAAATAATCTTCATTAACCCCACATTTGATAGAAGGCTAATATCCAAAATATATAAAGAACTCAAGAAACTAACTACCAAAAAACCCAAACAACCCAATCAAAAACTAGAGTATAGAACTAAACTAAGAATTCACAACCTTGGGAGGTAGGAGGTTGGGGGGACCCTCCAGAATGCACCAGAAATCTGGGAGATAAGAGACTCTCAGGACTGAAAGGGAGGAACCTTAGAAGTAATGCCTGACAGAAGGGAGAGGGAACTTATAGAGAGCCTACCTCCAGAAGGAAGACAGGGCATCAAGTAAGGAAAGAGGTTGTCATCCCACAGTTAAAACTCTAACCCATAATTGTTCCTGTCTGAAAGAACAACAGGGATAAAAATGGAGAGGAGCCTGAGGAAAAGAAGGTCCAGTGACAGGCACAAATTTTTATCCAGCTCAAGGTAAGTTCCCAAGGTCTCACCCTATTACTGAGGTTATGGAACACTCACAAAAAGGAAGCTAGCATGACTGTACACCAGAAGACCCAACAAGCAGCTAAAAGAGTCAAATGCAGTTATTTGCACCCAACCAATGGACAGAAGCTGCTGAACTCTGTGGTTGAATTAGAGAAGGCTGGAAGAAGCTGAGGAGGAGGGCAACTCTATAGGAGGACCACCAGTCCCAATTAACCTGTACCCCTGAGATCTCTCAGACACTGGACCACCAACCAGGCAGCATACTCCAGCTGATATGAAGTCCCCAACATATAAACTGCTGGTTTTGGGTTCAGTCAGAGAAGATGCACCTAACCCTTAAGAGACTGGAGGTCTTAGGGAGTTTAGGGTTTTGGTTGGGTGGGGGCTTGGGGGTGGGAACATCCTTGTGGAGACAGGGTGTGAAACAGTTGGAGTGTAAATAAATAAATAAATAAATAAACAATTAATATATTAAATAAAAAAAGAAAAAAGATTAGTGAGCTTGTCTATAATAAAAAGATGAAATTAATCTTGTTTAAAGAATACATATATTGAAAAAGATGTTATTCTCAATACTCCAACTCAGTATATGAAAGCAGAATTTTGTTGTTTATAAGCCATAATTATATTATATAATTACAGTGTTTAATAGCAGTGGTCATTTATTTTGAGATATTTGAGGCATTTTTCAAAGGCCAGAACATTAAAATCCTACAAAGACTCTATCTTCGTATGACTCTTGTTGATTTAAAGGAAATATAGAATGACATATGTTAATAGTAAATGATAATTTTCATTGTAGAACTGGACATGGTAATTCATTTCTGTTGCTGTTGTTGTTGGAGGTCTTCGTATGACAGCCGACATCTGGAGAAAATTTAAAAATGATAAGAGAAGTCACTAGATATGAAGTGTTAAAGAAATCTTTCATTGATATCCAGTGTGAGAAGAAATCACAACATGGAGCTGTTTAGTCATTCAGAGCTGAGTTAAGTTGCCTACTTCTTGAACTTAGAACCATTTCCTTGACATAAGCAAGATGATGCAAATATACACATTTGTTATGTTGTAAAATAATCCAAAAGAACCATGCAAAACTATAAAAAGTCAGCCTCCAGCATCTTATTGTGGCTCATACAGGTGATTTCTAGAAACCAGTGCTAATTGTAGCTTTGCTTTATTTCCCCTGTCCTCTAGATAAAATACACTGAGATGATAAGCAATAATTTGGTCATTTATGTTAGTCTGATTTTTTCAACAGTTAGAAACATTACATTTGCAATATTTTCAAAAATTTTAAATTTGTGACCTTCTATCATGTACTATAACTATTAGGGAATCAATTATGAATTACTTCTATTTTCCTACATAATCTAGAGACTGTTCCACCTAGGGATTCATCCCATCTGCAGTCACCAAACCCAGACACTATTGCTAATGTCAAGAAGTGCTTCCTGATAGGAGCCCAGTATAGCTGTTCCCTGAGAGACTCTGCCAGAGGTGGACCAATACAGATGTGGATGCTAACAGCCAAACACTGGTATGGGCAAGGGGACCTCAGTAGAGAAGTGAGGGCGAGAGCTGTAGGAGCTGAAGGGGTTTACAACACCATAGGAAGAACAACAATATCAACCAACTAGACCCTCCAAAACTTCCAAGGACTAAAGCACCATCCAAAGAGTACACATGGTAGTACCCATGGCTCTAGCTGGATATGTAGCAGAGGATTACCTTACCTGGCATCAATATGAGGAGAACCCCTTGGTCCTGTGGAGGCTTGAAGACCCCAGGATAGGAGAATGTTAGGACACTGAGGTAGGAGTAGGTTGGCAGGTGTGTAAGCACTCTCATAGAGGCAGAGGAGAGGGAGGAGGTGATATAGGGCGGAGGGGAGATTTGGAAGGGGGATAATATTTAAAATGCAAATAAATAAAAAATTTAAATTTGATGCAAATCAAGATATAGAAAATTGAATTATCTGATACCTTGGAAATTACTGTTTGCAGCAAGATTCTACAACTGGACTCATAGACTAAAAATAGTGTGTCATACCTTCTTCTATATCTCAAAACATGTTTCCTGTACCACTTAACATTTTTGGATGTTAGTAACTTAGGCCACATATACAGATATTTATGTAGCATACAAGAAAACAATTCCTTCAATATTTTAAAGTTTATAAAATCATATATGAGTAATACATACAACTGTATGTGCAAAAGGAAGTAGATTAGTAATAGACATTTTGGCCCATATGACATTATGAAGTGATGTCAACATTTTGTGACATAAATTTAATTATATTCTCCAGATAAGTAAAATGAAGGGCCAATCAAGCAAAAGTAACATAGCATCTCTACATTGTAGGGCAGTAGGTCTGTTCAGGTAACCTGGGCCCAGTCTAGTAATAGGTCTGGAACCACAGAGCCACAGTGGGAGATAGTTTCTGCCTGCAAGGGATGGAAGGTGTTCTGCCATAACTCTTGGGACTCTGGCTGCTGTTTCAGTCAGTTACAACCTCTCACAGGCCCCGCAGGAGATGTGTGTTTTGTCAGGTAGACAATGGCCCAAGTTCCCAGCATTTTAGCTGGACCCTACCCCTAGTCATCTGACCACAGCCAGGCATGCCTCACTCCACAGATAGCCACACCTCACACAATATAAGGGGTGGTTTGCCCCCTTCCCTCTTTCTTGCTTCCTTTCTTCCTCTCTTGCTCTTTGTCCTCTCTTGCCTTCTTCCTCTATTGCTCTGTTCTTTTCTTGCCCTCTCTCTTCCTCTCCTCTCCTCCTTTTTTTTTCTCTCTCTCCATGGTCATAACCGGCCTCTCTTCTCTTTCCTATTATGCATTGCGTTCTTTAAATTAACTAATGTGCAGCCACAGCCTCAGGCATCAGCAATAGAGAGGCCCAGGCCTCAGCAGCAGCACTGAGACCCAGGCCCCATAATACAGCACCTATCATGTCTCCATAGGATACAGCTTACTTTGCCCATAACAATTTTACACTGTTTTAAAATATATAAAGATTGTGCTTGATGCAAATTCTCTTAGATCAGAATAAGGATTATATTTCTGTGTGTTCCCATATGCAGTGGTTTTTTTTCTTTTTTCTTTCTTCTTTTTCTCTTTTTGCAAGGAAGGCAGAAATGATTATAGCAGCTTTCTTTTCTTTACAATTAAGTATGATGTAGTGACACAATTTTGACTAACAGATTGTGAAAAAAATTCTTTCTGTCTACTTGAAAAAAATAAAACAACACCGTAAGAAAAAATATTCTAGATGTTGTAGTTTCAAGATACTGTAACACTTACCAGGTTAGGATCTCAGATGATTTTGCTGTGCCATAGAAATTTGGCATATAGTCCAATCTATTCTGTTGAACTTTAAAAAAAAAATCAGTCTGGTTTGAACGTAGCTGTAGCAAAGTGAATTAAAGAAAACATTTGAGTAGGCTTTGGAAATGGTAGCTAGTTATCTATATTCTAAATTAGAAAATCATTTGCAAATATAGCATTTGATAAATGGTGAGACACTAAATAAGAAACCTATATCAAGGAAAAGAATTTGGAAACAAATCAAAACCATTTTTTCCTTTTAAAAATTTAATCTCTTATATATTATATCATGACAAAAGTTTACCCTTCATCCTGTCTTCCCAGTGCCTTCTTCCACCTCCAACTCCCCTCTTCCACCTCCAACTCCCCTCTCACCCACTCCTCTGTCATTTCTTCTCAGAAATGGGCAAACCTCCCATGGATAATAGCCAAGCATGGCATAGCAAGTTGCAGTAAGACAAGGCACATTCCCTCATGTTAAGGCAACAAAATAGGATAAAAGTAGTCCTAAAAACAGGCAATAAAGTCAGACTCAGTGCCCACTCTTAGTCTTAGGAGTCCTATAAGAACATCAATGTACACAACCATAACACATGTGCAGAGGACCTAGCTCAGATACATACAGGCTCTGTGATTTTTCACTTCAGTCTTTGTGAGCCCCTATGAACCCTGGTAATTTGATTTTGTGGAACACACTTTAGTGTCCTTGATCCCTCTAGATCCTCAAATCCTTCCTTCCCGCCTTCTGCAGGATTTTGAATTCTGTCTAATATTTGACTGTGGGTCTCTGCATCCGTTCTTGTAAATTGCTTACCAAAGTCTTTCTGATGATGACTATGTTAGGCTCCAGTTTGCAAACCTAGCAGACTTTTTTGAAATTATTTCATTGACATTTTTGACAGTCATGTTTGGTTCTATCCTATGTGTTTGTGCTATGGAGATTATGGTTCCTGCTCCTCTAGGCAGTGGCAGGTGTGAACTTCCTCCCATGGCATTGGTCTCAAGATGTACCAGTCATTGGCTGGACACTCCCACAAGCTTTGTATTAGCACATATTTCAGGTAGGATATATGGAAGGTTGAAACTTTTATATTAGGGTTGATGTCCCAATCCCTCCCCTGGGAGCCTTGACTAGCTATAGAATAGGGCCAGTTCAGGTTCCTTATTCTCGATTACTAGGAGTCTCCACTATTGTCATTCTCATAGATTACTGAGAGTTTTCACTGCGCTACGTTTCTATCTCACCCCTAAAATGTCACCCAATTCCAGTTGTGTCTCTCAGTACTTTGGAAAGGGAAATTTGGAAAGATTATGGTGGTGGTCTGGGGATAGGTGAGCATGAGAAAGGAGGGATCAGATATGGGTGGACAGAAAAGATATGGAGGGACAGAAAAGAAAACCAAAATATTCACAACATATGTTTTGTTGTTGGTAGTTGTGACTGAAAAAAGTTTTGAAAGAAAATAATACTTAATTTAGAAATAAGTAGAAGGGACGTAAGAGGAAGTAGAGGGTCAGTGGGTTGAGGAAGGAGATGAAGTAAGAGTTGAGGAGAAGAGAAAAGAAGAATTTTGATTCCTTAATGTTTTAAATGACTACTATATCTGAGCTCCACATATAAAAATTATAGTGTTTCATGCTTGAGGGACAAATGCCAAATTAAACCTTTAATCTGATTAAATTGCTCCCAGAAAAAGTTCAGTTTAAGTGTTTTGTGCCCAGTAAAACTTTTCACTTGAATAAAGCAACTGCATATAAAATCAAATCAAGTCTGTGGTCCTCCAAGTGAAAATGGACAGTTCTGAGTTTAGCTCTTTTCAAAATGAGAAAAGTTAAAAAATATTTTTCTCTTTCTGTTGGTATTCTTTTCCTTTACTCTCTGAACAAATAGATATATTCACACACACATAATTTGATAACTATAGGAAGGAGTAATTGAAATAAATTATGTGAAATAATAAAATAATGGTATATAAAATAAAAAGGCCTATTGACTTAATGTATACAGTACATACTACAAAATTGACAGAGGTATATCTGCTAAGATTGTATTTTACTTTACCATTCTATTTTATGTGTATGAGTATTTTGACTATATATATATGTCTGAGCATCATATCCATGCATGATGTCTATGGAGTCCAGAAGAGGGAGTCAGAGCTCATGGGAATGACATTATAGATTTTGTTTATAGGTTGACATATGTATGTTGTGAATTGAACTCAAGTTCTCTGGAAGAATAGCCAGTACATTAAATTGATGGTCTCCCTTTTCAGCTCCTGATTTTGAAAAATTAATGTTTAAATTTGGAAGAACTCACCGTATAATATACAGTAATCTGTAGTTTAAAAATTGATTCAACATTCACATTATCAACTAATCAATTAAACAATATAACATTACTTTCTTCCATTAAGAATTAAATAATTTTCCCTCCAGTATTATGGCCATGGGAGAAAATTCATATCAGATTAGACTATCACATACACATGACAATATATATAACACTAAGTTGAACCAGTGGGTTTAAACCATGGGATAAATGAAGTTGAAGGAGAAAATTTTGAAGGAATATCGAATAAATTATATGAGGGTAATGGGGTGATTATTTGACTAAACCATTTTGCACATATATTACATGCTCAAAAGAGAAAATATTACAATGACTTAAAATATATATTATATATAAATATTTTATTATAATTCCTAATATATTATACAAGTAAACTTGTTTTCCAATTTCTACAATTACTTTGTAATGTCTTGCTAAGATCAGAATGTAAGTATTTTTTGTGTTCACAATTCTTACCTAAACACTATTGTATAGTTTTTACATACTAGAAGGAACAGCTCACTGTTTACAAACAGCACAAGAATGAACAGCCTTAGGACTTTCATGATATCAATTGGTTGTATCCTTCTGCCACCTGATTTTAATCGTGACTGTACAAATGTAGAAGCTTCTTGAGTACACTTATTTGTATAGCAATAATGATTCTTGGACCATGACATCAGTTCAGATCATAAAAAAAGACTCTATATGATCATCTTGTCCCTTTTAATACAGATGAGAAAATGATTCATATATGATAATATTGCAGTCTAATCTATTAATTATAATGTTTTCTGTCAGCTTTTCACATCATAGTTTCATTGTTCATTGATGATCATTGTATCAAGCCTTTATTCCTCCAGGGTATGTCAAGTGATAAAATACTAATTCTGCCATTTCTTCATGTGTTAGCTGAGATAAGTCTAGAGTTAAGAACTTGTCTTCATTAATTGTACCCTGAGGTACAATTTATAAAAGAGAAGTGGAACATCTTTCTCTTGCTTTTTATTTGTCATTTACCATAACTTTCCCCCTAGAAACCTGCAAACTAACTTTAAAAAAAATCACATAAATTTGCCAATTTTGATATTAAGACTTTAATATATTATATTTATTGACTATAATATATAAATTATTAAAGTTTTGATTTATTAAGAAACTCAAGTAGACTCCTCAATTCTATTAAAATGGTTCAAATTCATGTTTTTGAAAATTGAAAATTAGTGATTATATGTATTTTCATTTTAAATTTAGTTCTTATTACCAGATATTCCATGTTTAGTTAATATCCTTGAAAGGCCTGCCCTTTTCTTAAGTGTAATAGAGGAGGAATGTATTAGCGGATGGATAAGGTTTGAGGTGGGCAGAGTAGGAGCGGAAGGAGAGAGGAGCAAGTACAGTTTGGATGCAATATACGAAAGAAAAAATAAATTTTAAAAGTTAGTTCTTTTGAGCCTCTGGCATGCTAGGCTGAAAATCTGGACTTCTAATTTCATTTTTGAAACACATTTATTTACTCTATCTTGCAATATCTTCACAGCATTTTCATGTATCATCATGGAAACTTGTCTTTGCAATAGCAGAGACCACTATGAAAAACCACAACAAATTAAAATGCATTGTTATTTTAGGAGGTGGTTCTGATCCTAAAGTCCGGTTCCTCAATTGGTTCTGTATTGATCAGTAAACATCTAGCAACCAATGATTGAGGATGGGATGGTGTCTTAGTCAGGGTTCTCTAGAGTCACAGAACTTATGGTAGTCTCTATGTAGTAAAGGAAGTTTTTGATGACTTACAGTCTGTAGTCCAACTCCCAATAATCAACTCCCAACAACCGTCGGCAGCAGCTGTGAATGGAAGTCCAAGGATCCAGCAGTTTTTCAGTCCCACAAGGCAAGCAGGAGAAGCAGAGAGAGAGAGAGAGCCTTCCTTCTTCCAATGTCCTTATATAGGTCTCCAGCAAAAGCTGTGGCCCAGATTAAAGGTGTGTGCCACCACACCTTTAATCCCAGATGACCTTGCTTGAACTCGTAGATCTTCCAATCTTAATCTTCTGGGATTCACAGCCACTATACCTCAAGATCTCCATGCCACAATTCAGGTCGGAAACTTGTATCTCTCAGCCTCTAGATTAGGGCCATAGGTGAGCCTTCTATTTCTGGATTGTAGTTCATTTCAGATAGAGTCAAGTTGACAACCAGGAATAGCCACTGCAGATGGGATACTTAGAGTTGTGCAGGAAGACACAGGAAGAATTGGGAGGACTGGGGAAGAAGATGGAGTCAGTAGCAGCAGGAGATGAAGTCAATCAGCTTCATTAGCTTTTTGGTTGGAGTGGCCAATGGTCACTTTATATGATTATGCTTAGGGTTCCAGGGGAGGTTTAGGAGTGCCCCATCATTGAGTAAGCAAAGTCATTTTAAGATTAACTAGCGTGCGCATCTCTCTCTCTCTCCCTCTCCCTCTCCCTCTCCCTCTCTCCCTCCCCCCTCCTCTCTCTCTCTCTCTCTCTCTCTCTCTCTCTCTCTCTCTCTCTCTGTGTGTGTGTGTATGCATTCTTTTTCTTTTTATCTCTGGATTCATGGATTGGGGTGGAGGCAGGTAGCATGGTGTGCCCAGAGCTTAAAGCTGGGTAGCAAAAAATACACTCTACAGGTTATGGAGCTGAGTCTTTATGGATACATCTACAAAACAGTCCCATACCTAATATGTAGGAAACATTGAAGAAGAAGGAACAAAATGATTGCAAAAGACAGCAGTTTAGGGAGTTGGAACTAAGCTTGTGTCCCTAGTAATATCAAAAGCTCCATCCATAAAGGATCACCAAGCATGAACTGAACAAGAATATCATCAATAAACATGTCAAAATGGACAGAAAAAAAAATCCAGGAGTTCTCAAACCTGCACAAGAAGAGATATAAGCAAATCTTCACAATCAACTGAGGAAACTAAGGGTTGAACAGGTGATGTTCCTCAAAGAAAAGCATATCATTTAATTCTCCAGTGCCAAACTGTCAGTCCTGAAAACATACATATAAGTATCTTGATACAGACTGAACAGGTTGTATATAGGTAAGTGTGTGTGTGTGTGTGTGTGTGTGTGTGTGTGTGTGTGCATGTAACAACTATTTATGACAGAATAGACAGTAAGTTTTAAGAGAACAAGGAGCAGTATATGGCAAGGCTTGGAGGTAGGAAAGGGAAAGGCAAAATGATAAAAGTATATAACAATTTCAAAAAGAAAAGAAAAATCCAGCTACCATTCATTTCAGAATTTTAATATACTAGTTATTCTAGTTATTTCTATAAGTATTTTCTTTCTCAATGGGGCTATCACTTGCTACTCATTTTTTGTTGTTGTTGTTTAATAAATTTTTTAGCTTAGGAGATAGGTCAATGGAATAAAGAAAGGCATGCTTGAAATTGATATAAAGACATTAAAAATAAAACAAAATTTTGACTTTAAAAGAATCCTTATACATGCCCAGGATAAGAGGTGAAGAGGACACAACATCTATCCCAACACTGGGAGTAACTGGGAGCAGCTGGACTAGGCACACAGGAATTCCACCAGCCCAGTGGCTCAGGCTCCTTCTAGTCCCACAACACCCAGAGGAAGCTCCACTCCCAGGGGCTCTAACAAGCCTAGGATCAGAGATGAGGAGGGCATAACATCTCTCCCAATACTGGAAGTAACTGCAGGACCCAGGCATGCAGGAATTCTGCCAGCCCAGTGGCTCGAGTTCCTTCCAGTTTATCTGGGATGGTCGGTGCCCTGAGCAGACATTGGGCGCAAACTCTGCAGTCATTCCCAAAACACCCAGAGGAAGCTCCATTCCCAGGTGCTCAAATAAGCCTAGGGCCATAGGATCCCAGAATCATAGGATCACAGAGACAGCTTGATTCTGAGGAAATCTGACACAACCAGGATCACAGGAAGGACAGACTCCAGTCAGATTTAGCAAGGGCAGGTAGCACTAGAGAAAACCAGATGATGCGGG
>JADRCC010266173.1:2926-16172 GCA_019843855.1 Hylomyscus alleni | reverse complement strand
TGTGTGTGTGTGTGTGTGTGTGTGTGTGTGTGTGTGTGTGTGTGTGTTCAAGCTTCCTACATTCATAAATAATGCAAACTAAAGGGTCTTTGAAATGAGACGGCCTGGGGGCCTTGATCAGGTTTGTTTTCAGGCAGGAAAAGTCTGAAGCACAGTAGGTAGCACCAGAGAGTACTCAAGCAACGCACACAGAAACAATAGTTTAGAAACGATGTATATTGGGAGATGAGGAAACATACACTTGCAGCAGATGCAGAGAAAAAGGGACCCTCTACAAAGCAGAAATCCAGTCTCATCTTGAGACCTGGTGGTCCTCTCAAGTGTTTAGTGCTGGTCAGTTGGAAGAAAGCTAGGATTGGCCCAGAACTGTTGTGTGTTGCGTCCTAAGGAAGCCTTGCACTCCTTGAGCCAGCCCACCATCAGGGGGCCTATTACTTGGGAGACAAAAGCCTACAAAGCCTTTGATTCAAGCTGCTCCCTTTTAGCTCAAGTCAGGAGGGTGAGGAACAAGTTGACCCTCTTGGAAATCCACCACCTTTCTTACTTCACCATGGCTCCTCTGCCAGTCTGCCCAACAGGGAGTCTGCCTAAGGGTTGAGTCCCAGCTGCTTACTGGCTACTCCTAGTCTCTCATTAAGACACCACCAATAGGCCCAGGATTGAGGATCTTAGGTGAGGAGGATATAACATCTGTCCCAACACTGGGAGTAACTGGGACCAGGGGGACCCAGGCACGCAGGAACTCCACCAGCCTAGTAGCACTGGTTCCTTCCAGTCTGTCTGGGCCGGTGCCCCGAGCAAACCTTGGGCACAATTCTGCACAACACCCAGAGGAAGCTCCACTCCCAGGCTCTCTAACAAGCCCGGGATCAGAGGATCAGAGGTGAAGAGGACATAACATCTGTCCAACAGCAGAAGTAACTGAGACTAGCAGACCCAGGCAAGCAGGAACTCAGCCAGCCCAGTGGCACTGGTTCCTTCCAGTCTGTCTGGGCTGGTGCTCTGAGCAGACCTTGGGCTCAAATTTTGCAGCCACTCCCAAATACTCAGAGGAAGCTCCACTCTCAGGCACTCTAATTGGCCCAGGATCACAGAATCCCAGAATCACAGGATCACAGAAACAGATTGACTATGAGGAGTTCTGACACAAAAAGTATCACAGGTAGGACAGGCCCCAGTCTGATTTAGCTAGAGCAGGTAGCACTAGAGATAAGCAGATGGCCAGAGGCAAGCATAAGAACTTAAGCAATGCAAACCAAGGTTACTTAGCATCATCAGAACCCAATTCTCCCACCATAGCAAGTCCTGTACACACCATCACACTGAAAAAGTAAGACTCAGATCTAAAATCACTTCTCATGATGATGATACAGGACTTTAAGAAGGACATAAATAATTTCTCAAAGAAATACAGGAGAACACAGGTAATCAGCTAGAAGCCCTTAAAGAGGAAACACAAAAATCCCTTAAAGAACTAAAGGAAAACACAATCAAACAAGTGAAGGAAATGAACAAACCCATCCAGGATCTAAAAATGGAAATAGAAACAATAAAGAAATCACAAAGGGAGACAATCCTGAAGTTAGAAAACCTAGGAAAGAGATCAGGAGTTATAGATGCAAGCATCACCAACAGAATACAAGAGATAGAAGAGAGAATTTCAGGGGCAGAAGACACCATAGAAAACATTGACACAACAGTCAAAGAAAATGTATAAGGCAAAAAACTCTTGACCCAAAACATTCAGGAAATCCAGGATACAGTGAGAAGACCAAACCTAAGGATAATAGGTATAGAAGAGAGTGAAGACTCCCAACTTAAAGGGCCAATAAATATCTTCAACAAAATTATAGAAGAAAACTTCCTTAACCTAAAGAAAGAGATGCCCATGAACATACAAGAAGCCTACAGAACTCCAAATAGACTGGACCAGAAAAGAAATTCCTCCCATCACATAATAATCAAAACACTAAATGCATTAAAGAAAGTTTTAAAAGCACTACAGGAAAAAGGTCAAGTAACATATAAAGGCAGGCCTATCAGAATTACACCAGACTTCTCACCCGAGACTATGAAAGCTAGAAGATCCTGGGCAGATGTCATACAGACCTTAAGAGAACACAAATGCCAGCCTAGGTTATTATACCCAACAAAACTCTCAATTACCATAGATGAAGAAGACAAGATATTCCATGACAAAACGAAATTTACACAATATCTTTCCACAAATCCAGCCCTACAAAGGATAATAGATGGAAAGCACCAACATAAGGAGCAAAACTACACTCTAGAAGAAGCAAGAAAGTAATCTTTCAACAAACCCACACAAATCTAATTCCACCTCTTACAACAAAAACAGGAAGTAACAATTACTTTTTATTAATATCTTAATATGAAAATTATTATTGCCAACATGTCCTAATCAATTGAAATCCAAAAATATGAGGAATTATAAATTTGTTGACTATCATCCAATGGGCTCTCTAATTTGGTAATTGGAGAATTAGGTCCAATATTGTACACTTTCTGCTTGTTTGTAATTGACAGTATCTTGCTATGTACCACATAATGGTCTTGAAATCATGCTTCTCCTATCTCAGTCTCTCTATGAGTAGTATTGTTTATTTCATGTTTTTACACTATACTATGGTTTTCAGAACAGCTTACATATTTCAAAAGTATTTATACAACCAAAAGAAACTTAGACAATTAAGTTGGGAGATGACTTGTAAGAGAACAACCAAGAGTGAGACTGAATGCTTTTCTTGATATTTTTAACTATTGTATCAAGTTTGAAGAACAGGACTTTATAAGTTACTCTGCTTTTCCAAAGTATCATAACCAGATTCTTACCCTCATCTAATGTCTGTGCCACCCTCTAAGCAGAACCATTGTTCACTGAAACAGTTGGTGAATGACTTTATGGATAGACCGTCTTAATATACACACCATTTCTTAAATGAATGTAACCTGTTCCCTGTGAGCTGAGAATAAAGACACTCACTCAAGTCAAATAGCTTTGACCATAGTAGGAAGTCTGTATCCAAAAATCGTGCCTACAATTCATTCCTTGGTGCAGCAGAACTGTCAACTCTCAGCCTAGCTACGATGGAGGTAAAATCCTTCGGTGATTTGAGGGTCATTGAAGTATAGCCTTATTACAATAAAATCCAATGTCTAAAAATTGTTCTTATTTTGGGCTTGTACCACAGTAAGAGCCAAGATTTTAAGCACTACTAAATACAAAACAAACAAACAAACAAAAAGACTTTATATATTTATGTTCATTTAAAAAAATACTAGTAGTAATATGTTATTTTAAAATATACAGTTAATGTGTTTGGAGTTATTTCAAATTTGTATTGAGACAAATGTATGTATTTTCACTATTGCTGTAGACAAGCATCTACATAAGACTGTTCAATTGATTGTTGTTTTATATCAAGCAATTTTCATAATACTAATTTTTATTGTTACAATATTTTATAAATTTTAAAGAATATAACAAAATAAAAAATGAAAGATATTGCAGGTATTGAAGGGGGGTCTCTGAGAGGAGTTAGGGTACAAAAGGGAAACAAGAATGTGATGTAATTCTGTTTACTTAAAATATGCTTTGGGGGCTGGAAAGATGGCTTAGCAGTTAAGAGTACTGATTGCTCTTCCAAAGGTCCTGAGTTCAAATCCCAGCAACCACATGGTGGCTCACAACCATCCATAGTGAGATCTGATGCCCTCTTCTGAGGTGTCTGAAGACAGCTACGGTGTACTTACATATAATAAATAAGTAAACCTAAAAAATATATGTTTTTAAATGTTAACAAATTCAGATAAATTGAAATCATGTATCTTTTCTCATCATAATGCAATAAAACTTGAATCAATAAAAAAAAAGACACCACCAATCACATAGCATTGATCAAGTCCTGATGGCATTATCCTAACTTGATAATCTCTATAAAGTCCTCATTTTCAAATCAACACATCTAAGGAAACTGGAAGTTAAAATGTCAAAATACCCTTCAGGGAGACACAATTCCGTTATACAGATGTCAAGATCTGTATCCCTACATCTCTACAATATATGAACAACCTTTCTTCCCTTTTTATCTATGCTCAGAAGCATGAAAAAATCTTAGCTTTAAGCTGTTACTCTTTGTAGAGTTGAATTGCTAGCCCTTAAGCTAGTGCCCCTCAGCTTCAAAGATACTGCCTGGTCTAAGTAAGGAGAACCCTACTGAAGGAAAATACAAACAGAAATAAACAAGGGGAGGAGTGTCAAATACTTACTAAAATGTCAAAAATGGAAGAAAGGACAATGAGCTACCACCAGTGAACAGCCACAGGCAGTAGCTACTTCCATAGATGAAAGGCAACAAACAGAGTAAGGGTTGACAGATGTAAGTGTTTAAAGATAGAATCCACTGGGCTAGACATAAGACTTCCAGAGACACAGACGTGTTGGCCACTGTCACTCAGGTGGCTTAGTGACACTTCTCCGAAAGAGGCAGAAAACCTGTGAACTGTAATCAAAGGCAGCGTCAGAATGGAGTAGCCACCTAATAGCCATTATCTGTTCCTGTGATGGTGACTGGCAAGGAACAAGCAGGGAAAAAAAAAGCTATTCCCTTCTCTCTTCTTCCTTTGTTCTCCCACTCCAGGCTCCCACGGGTAGACACCAGCAGGGAGCAAACTAGCAAAGAAAAAATTAATGTGGTTTGTGGATTCCCAGGCCCAGCATCTCAAAGCAGACTATAGACGGGTAGCTTTGAAGCTGGAGGCATAAGCTTAATGATCAGCACTTCAACGCTATAAAAATTTAAACAATGGCATAAAAGGACACATGCACCAGGGGAAAATTATACAGTCCCAGTGTAATTTAGGAGGTGAGAGGGTTTCTTTCTTTCTTTTTTTTTTTTAAAGACAGGAAGCCTTGAACACATTAAAGAAAAAGCAGATGTGTTTCACAATGTAAAAAGAGCTAAATGGGGGGTGGGGTATGAAACTTAACAGTCGAACACATGCCTGGGATGAATGAGGTCCTAGATGTGATCTCTGACCTGGGAAACATTAAATATGATGTTTAATTTTAAGAGAGACAAAAATTATGAATGACAACTCACAACAAATTATTGAAATTATCAATGAGCAATGATATTCAAGACAGAGAGCAGATTGTTCAAGTTCATTGGGCTGTTTGATCTATGACATCATTTAATTCCAATGTTCCTCTGATCAATTTTTTTGTCCGGATGACCTGCCTGTTGGTGAGGGTGGAGTACTGGAATACGCAGTAATTAATGTGTTGGGGTTAAAGTATGTTTTTGCACCCAGTAGTTATTTGCTTTATGAAATTGGGCCACCTGGCTTTGGAATGTACATGTTTAGAATTGTAATGTCCTGATGGTGTGTTGTTCCTTTAGTCAGTACAATTTCCTTTATTTCTGACTAATTTTGGTTTGAAATATATGTAGTAACATGTTTGTTTCCTAATTCTATTTGCTTTGAATAACTTTTTCCATCCTTTCAGTCTAAGGTTGTGTCTACCTTTGATGGTGAAGTGTGTTTCTTGGAGGCAGCAAAAACCAAAGACCCCTGATTTCTAATCCATTCTACTGGTCTGTGACATTTGATCAGAGAGTGAAGGCCATTAACATGCAGGGTTGTTTTGTGTTTCCTTGTCCTTGTTTCTTTAACTGCCACCCTAGCATCATCTATTGTTTTCCCCACACCTTCTTGGAGGTATTTATCAATCTCTTTAGCCGTAAGTATTCTTTGTCTATAGAACTTGCTAGATGGTCACACATGTCTTTAAGCCTACTGTTATTATGGAAATTTTTTCTTCTCCAATTATGACTGAACCTTGCCAGGTGCATGATTCTGAGTTGGCAGCCCCTAAGAAACACAACTTTCCTTGAACTGGAGATGGCTTAGTAGTTCAAAACACTTGTGCATCTCTCATCACATACTCAACTCACAAATGTCTGCAATTCCAATTCCAGGGGAGCCAACACCCTCTGCTGGCCTCTGTAGGCACCAGGCACACATGTGGTACACAGACATATATGCAGGTGAAACATTCATACACATAAAATTAATAAATAAAATCATGTGCTTCTGTTTATATGAATTTCAAGATTTGGAAAGACAAGTCTTTAGAGAATGAAAGATGATGAGAGGTGACATAAAGTGGTACCCGGGGACCTCCAAGGGCAGTGGAAATGACCTGTTCTCTGTCCAGGTGTGGGTTACAGATGGGCATACATTTTTCAAGATTTATAAGCCTATTTTCTTAGGCTCTCTATGACCCATGATTTAAAAATTCAGACTTTATGAAACAAGCAACTGTTTCACCACTTTCGTTAAAATATTTGCTTTGTTTACACAGTTTCATTTGGCTTTACAACAAAAATTATATACATATTCATACACAATTCCAAATTTCTCATAATGATCATATGGCTTAGGTATTATACAATAATAAATGGCTTATTGCTAGGAGCAGTTAAGTGACGTAAGCATGCCACACAGTTAACTGATGACAGCATTCCTGTTTGAAGTCTTGTCACAATGCTGTTAATTTTCTCTTACTTCAGATGCCATTTATGATTCAGTCTCATAAACAGAAAACACTGTGCTGGTTAGAGTTCACATTTACTTGAACTTTAAACAATTTTGACCTCACTTCAGACTCACGACCTATAAGACTGTGAGCTAGCAAATGGTTATTATGCTAAGCCTCTGTGTCCAGAGGGGGTTGTCATAACAGCAGCAAGGAAATATCAGATATTTTTGCTTTCTTCCGAATTGAGCACAAGCCATTACTAAAGAACTTTCCACGAAGAATGCTATAGTAACCCCCAAATCTGTAGTAACATGCAGCGCCACATTGTGAATTCAAGGCCAGCCTTGGCTACATGGCAAGTTGTAATCTGGGCTACACAAGGGGATTCTGTCTCAAAACAACAAACAAAGAAGAATCAAAGCAAACCAACCAAACAAACAGAAACTCAAAGAAGGGGAAAAAAGAGAAGGGGAAAAATAAATATTATTTTAGAAAGAAGCCTTGGATAGCTGGTCAGGAAGTCATCCAAGCAACTCAAGGTAAAAGCTGCACTGGAATAACGTGAGAGGACAGTTCATGATGCACCACCCACAAACAATGAACTTGGTTATTCCCCAAAGGAAAAGGGATCACAAAGTATTTCTGGGAACAGCTTCCCTTGTGGCTTAAAGCAGGAGCAGAGTGAGAATAAACATAAAAATAGATAATGTCAACAAATCAGCTAAAATTAAATGCTCCATTTCCCCTCCACTCTGCATATTCATGGCTCATTTGGTAAAGCCCTCTGAGTATCTAGTGATATAGAATCCATCTAATACAAAATTTGTTTTAACTCTCTGGAAAAGCCCTGATGGTGGGAAAAGGGTAGGATGACATGGCATAGCGCTTTGCCTGGAGGAAGCAATCAAAGGTTATTTGGGATAGGAACAGGTCATCCCCAGTGGGAGAAACTTGTGGAACTATTCATAAAAATAAGGAGGACCACTTTGGAGATACAAACAAGATTATGCAAGTGATGGATGACCAGAGCCAGGTGTGGTGGCACAGACCTGTTATCCCAAATACTCAGGAAAGTAAAGGAGGAAAATGACGAGGTTAAGACCAGCTTGAGCGACTTAGGAAGACCCTGCTTCACATTGATCTTGAAAGGGGTCTGGGAATGTTAGCTCAGGGGGAGGATGTCTGCCTTGTATGTGCAGGGCCCTGGGTTTGATTTACAGTGTAGAAAAACAATGGACGGAGAGCACTTTCTGTGTCCCATGGTGGTGAGCAACTGGCTTTCTCATTCTCAAGAGAAAGGAATTGTACCTAGATGCAGCTTCCAACAGGCTGTGGCTGAGTCCATGAACAGGTGGCATCTACTCTGTGTCTTTTTAAAGTTAAAGCCCTGACAGTTTATCCTAAACCTTGAGGGTTACTCCCACTGTCACTAATCAAAATGGGGCAGCAGGGTCTCATTGTCAGAGAGCAATCCTGGCTCAAGCACAGCTCACCACAGAAAGTCAAAGAAGGGATGAACCATGAACCTGCTGCCTATTTACCCATGAGCCCCAGCCCACGCAGTAACAACTGCAGGTGTCTGTCGTGACTGCCTTGAGTCATATCTAAGGGCAGTTTAGATAGTTCATGTAATATATATTTTTACATTATGTGCCTCTCTACTCATGTTTTTAAGGTGCTAGATTTTATTTGTATTTCGTTTTATTAGAAACACAGCTATAGAGGTGTATGATTGCCAGATTTCAAGATTTCAATGGTAACTGTGTGGTGATTTCAGACAATGCTCATAGAAAATTAACACTTTATTGAGAGATAAGTTTGCAAATCAAAACACACAAATAAATTAATGTCATACTGCTGGGGACAGCATACCATGACAGAGACTGCCTGCAGCGGGCCCAGATGGAGATATCTCAGAAGCCCTTGGCAGCTCTTTGTAAAAAAGGATTGGTGTCTGAGACGACCCTGAGAAGCAGGAGACACATCCCTCCAGGGGACCGCCATTAGAAATGAGGGACTGCCCGCAGTAGGCCGGGATGGAGACATCTCAATAGCTCATGGCAGCTCTTCGTTAAAAAGAAGCTGTTCCTATTTCTCCTAACCTTAGCCCTAGACAACGGATATATAGATTTCATTTATGCGTGATTGCTTTTCAGTAGACCTTGGTATGCATAATTATTCTATTTTATCTGACTTTCCTACTCCCTTCTTCTTCTGCTCTGGTGAATTCTGTGAAACTAGTTGTTCCTTGATGTAATGATTCTTAAACGATCAAAAATTGAGGCACAGCACAACACAGTCCTAACGGCCCAGGTGCATGCTGTGTGCTCTCATCTTGGAAACAATGCAATAACTGACAATGGTAGTTTCAGATTAATGTTTGACTTGCAAAGAAAGTTTGAAGAAATTATAAACATGAAACAGAGCCAATACTGGGACCCCAAGAAAGGAAAAAGTTACTGAAGTTATGAAATAAGTTTTGTACAACATTTGAGAGTGGCCCCTGGTCTCCTTTGGATATGTATAAGAAAGTATAGAATGCATAAAATTATATATTGGTAAAACTAAGTCAAAACCCTGGGACTCTTAGGAGAGTCATTGTGTGCAATGTGCAGAAGCAGGAAGCTAGCAGAATTGATGAGCTAAGGATTAACTTGACTCTTTCTGGCCATTGCCTGGCAGCTTTGCCCATGTCATTTATTATTAGAGCTTCACAGGAAAATGCATGTAGCTGATCTCAGGGCTCTGAGCTCTGAAGTATAGTAAGTCAAAAGTTAAAGTTTAAATAATGATAACTTTGCAATTATTATTTTGACCTGGGAAATGGGGAAGTTTGAAAATTTGGGAACAACTGTAATTCTTAATTCTTTGTGAGATGTGGTTATTCTTTTTGAATTTGATTTGTCCACAATTATACAATGTATTTTTTTCTACCTGCTTTTGGAGTGACAATAAAAGACTGGGGCAAGTTAAAGATGGAGAATGAGGAATGCGGAATGTGAGTGAGAGGGGGTTGTGGAGAGTGTGAGGAGAGAGTGTATGTGGCTTGTGTGAGCACATGGACAGTGTGTGTGTGTGAGTGAAAGGGGAGTACATAGAATGTGAGTGTATGGTGTGTGTGAGGTGTGTGTGGTGTGTATGTGTGAATGAAAGGAGTGTGCACAGAGGTGCATAGGAGTGTAGGAGTGAGAGAAAAGACAAGCATACAGGAGAAAAGCAGAGTGGGTAGAAGAATGCAAAGTGAGTGCAACATCGAGCAGAGAGAAAGCAGAACTAGACACACACACACACAGAAAGAGAGAGAGAGAGAGAGTCAGACATACAGACAGACACAGAGACAGAGACAGAGACAAACAGATTTAGAGAGAGAGAGACAAAGACAGAGGGAAAGAGCAACCTCAACCCTTGAAATTTGCCTGTCAGCCTGTACCCTAAATAGTTGTCTCTGTGTGTTTATTATGAGCCTTCCAGATATCCCTACTTCCAGTTGAGAACCCAGATCTTTTCGAGGCTGGGCCCCCACATCATACTTCAAAATTAAGAGATAGATTTGAATTAAAAGGAGACCTATTTAAAAAATAAATTGTTGAGACTGGGATGTAGTTCCATGGCAGAGTGCTTGCCTAAAATGCACAAAGCCCTTGGTTTAATCCTCAACATGGCAAATAAGGAAGGAAGAGGGGGAGGGAGGGAGGGAGAGAGGGAGGGAGGGAGAGAGGGAGGGAGGAGAGAAGGAAGGAAGGAAGGAAGGTGTAGGAAGATGTAGAAAAGTAAAGATGTTTTAAACAAAAATGTTAAAGGTGTTTATGCATTCTTGTAGAATGCAGAATAATTTTCTTTTCTGCACTCGTATTTAAACATAGTTTCTAGCTTTATTAAATTAACATGTATTATGTTATTGAAATGTAAAAGGAAAAGGTGCTCTCCATCACTAATGGTTGTAGAACTGCAATGCTCCTTCATATCCACTAGAATGGCTATCATGAAAACAAACACTGAAACTAGTAACGGGTGGCCATGAGGTGGAGAAATGAGAATGCTTGTATATTGTTGGCAGCATTCCAAGTGGTCTAGTCTCTGTGGAAAACTGTGATAATTCCTCAAAAAAAAAAGTAGAATTAATATGTGAGTCAACAACTTCCTTTTTATTTCATTGGGATGTATACCTTTTTAAGTATATATTCCAAAAAAGTTGAAATCAGGGTTTTAAAGAGAAATTTGTATATTTATGTTCATAGTAACAGCATTTACTATAGTCAGAGGATATAACCAATGTAAATGTCTGTTGATGGCTGAAAGGTTAAAGACAACATGGTCTGTACATACAATGGAATGCTACTAGCCTTTAAAATGAATGGAATTTTGATATATGCTATACCACAGATAAGCCTTGGTGACATTATGCTACGTGAAATAAATCTGTCACAAAAAGACAATTACTCAGTTACTATATAATTCTCCAGTGGGAAATCAAACTCATCAAGACAGAAAGTAGAATGATGTTGCTAGGAAATGGGAGAATTGTTGTTGCTAGGAAGCGGGAAATTATTGTTGTGGCCACTTTAATTGTTTTTGTTTAAGCAATTTTTTATTCTAGTTGTGTGTGCCAATTTCTTATTATTAAAGTAGGGCGTTTCAGTTCTGCAAGACAGAGCATTCTAGAAACTAGGCACATCACTTCTAGTAGTTTTCACTACTGAAGCTCACACTTACGAAGAGTTGAGATGCTATATTTATATTATATGTATTTGGAAATGACTTTACAATTTAATTGAGAAACTGGGAAGTTGGCTTAGTCAGTAAAGTGCCTTCTGCTATACAAGCATGAGGATCTAAGTGTGATTCCCAGAACCTATCTTTTAAAAACAACAACAACAACAACAACAACAACAACAAAAGCCAGGTATGGCAGGATGCACCTGTAACCCCAGTACTGGCAAGGCAGAGGTAGGGGAATCACTGGCAAGACAGTCTAGCCAATCCCTGAGCTTCAGGTTTAATGAAAGACTACTTTGAAAAAAAAAACCCAGGGTGTAAAGGGATCAAGAAAAAACCCCAGCACTGGCCTCTGGCCTCCACATGCACACATATACTCACACACACATATTGAATTAAAAAATAAGAATTGTAATTGAAAATAAAATAAAGTCCAATGAAGGAAATGAGTATACGAGAAATTGGTCATCACTGCATCTCAGGGACCTTCCTAGGCTAGCTAGATCCTATTTTGTGACCACTCATTTATATGCTTGATGAGTTTGATTTTATTAAAATGATATTTTAAATAAATGGCCCGTTTTAATGTTTTACATGAGTTTAGATTGTAAACCCCTTCTAAGTGAGTATTTTTCCACTTCAATATATTTTGGGATGATCTTCCATTTTAGAAACTGAAAACTTCCTTTGTGAATTACTCAAGAAATGAAAATTAGAGGAAAAAAATGAACAGAGGCACCAGCTGTGGGCTCCAGAGTTTTACCAGCTACTCTAGTCTGCTATTCCAAGGTATCCACTGCTCTGTGGAATCACATTCAGCAACGCAAACAGTACAGTACAGAAATACAACTTTAGCCATGCCTACTCTCCATGCCTCCACAATCAGCTCACATGAAGTAATGAAACTGCCTGAAGATAAACATAAATAAGAATAAACCAAACCAAACCAAACACTGGAGAGAGGGCTTAAATCTGGAGCTTTTCCCAGTCTACCTGAGGATCTGTTTAAATAACTTCCCTTAACAACTACATAATGTTTCTGCTTGCTGATCTCTACTTCCTTGGACAAATAAAAATACAGCACATTTGGGGCTGGAGAGATGGCTCAGCATTGGCTGCTTTTCCAGACGACCCAGGTTCAGTTTCCAGTACCCACATGAGGGCTCACAACTGTCTGAATCTCCTGTTCCAGGTGATCCGATGCAGTCTTCTGGCCTCCACAGGCACTGTATGCCAGTGGGACACATTCACTTACATGCAGAACATTCATACACATAATAATAAATAAGTCTTTATATATCACATTTAATAAGAGAAAGAAATACAACAAAAAAGAAAAGGAAATTGGCATTTGGCCAAGAGTTTACTCTGTGCCAGGCAGGCACTATGTGAGAGTCGAATTTCAATGATTGTTTCCTATATAATTCTTAACCTCCCCCCACCCCTCATAATGCTTGTTTTCTTGGGAACATGCATCTATGCACTGACTGAGGATTACAGATGGCATTTACTGAACAGTCTTGCGGTTTGTCAGTAGCTGCTCTAACTGTACAGATCTTGTACAGAACTCCAGCAGTAAAAGAGTCTACATAGGATTTCCCATCAGAGGAATGATACACCTTCCCTTGTTTTTGAGATGCAGTTTGGCTCAGCCAAGGCTTAGCCCGACTTCAAACCCACCATCTCCTGCCTCAGCCTGCTACATGTTGGAGTTATTGTCTTCTGGCATACCCAGCTCACTGCATTCCCTTTTTAATAAGTTAAGGATCATGTGAAAAGAGATGAGTCCTCACAGCTGTCTGTAACTCCTGTTCCAGAGGGTCTGACGCCCTCTTCTGGACTCCGTGGGCACCATGTTCATGTGGCAGAAATATTTCAAATAGAGACCATGGACCTATACCTCTGCTATGCTTGTTTTCTGAACTCACAATCCTCCCTTGCAAAGTAACCTAGTAATTCTTTCAA
>JADRCC010266162.1:0-14530 GCA_019843855.1 Hylomyscus alleni | reverse complement strand
TTTTTTTTTTTTTTGGTATTATAACATTTATTAAAATAACGCTATGGGTTAATAGAAACAGCAAAGAACCAAAAAATTAAAATGTAAGCTATGTAAAATCCCAACTAAAACCCAGAAGTGTCTAATGTATTCATTCATCAGCTAACTAAAAGCCCAAGAGAGATAAGACACCCAATATAAGAACTGTAAAACAACTGGAAATTTTCAGTTATCAAAATTTTTCAGTTATCAAATTTTGTATCCTTTTCTCAAACAAGAAAAAAATTCTTTTGAATGTTATATAACCAGTTTTTATAAATATAAGTGAACGGGTCAGAGACAAGGCCCATGAAAGGCCTCCATTTCCTTCTGCCAGAACAATACTGGAACAACGGTGATGTCTTCATGTATGAAATCTGACAATCCGTGGGATGGGAGCTGGGGCTGGGGCTGGGGCTGGGGCTGGGGCTGGATGGGCATTCTCTGCTTTTGTCTCACAATGACTACAGATTGCTCTTAGAATACAAAGATGCTGAGGAGAACAGAAAGGAATGGGAGGGAGGCACAGGGAACCTAGGAGATGGGCAGCAAGCATGTGCTAGGAAACAGGAGACACGGCTTAACAGTGGCCATGAGGCCACCAAGCTCACCATCAGTGTCCGAGCCACATTACACCCCAAGGTACCAGCTCCCAAGAGCAGACACTTGACAGACACGACCTTGTCCAAGTCCAGGGTGGGGACCAATCGCCAGCACATCAGCTTCAGATTCAGGTCCACAGATGACTCAGCCAATCTGGAACACAAGATCCAGGTGCCCATGAGTCACTCGAGTGTGCCTTACTTCTAACAGAGAGACATGATCTATGAGAGGGACAAGATGGAGGTAGGTAGGCAATCAGAATCTCAGTAGAAATAAGATGAGGCTTGTAGGCAACAGGGAGGAGAAAGGCCACCACACAGAAAGCATGCCACTGTCCTCTGCAATTCTGGGGTGGGGGCCAGATTCCTCTATGTGGCTCAAACAGCAAGGTGAAGGGAAGTCAGGGCTGTCGTGAGCTGAGGTGTAGGTTTAAAAGGACAGAAACTCTCCCAGTCTTAATAAAGGGTGAATGGATTCTCATCCTTCAATATAAAGTGGCTTCGCCACAAATGCAACATTCCTTGTAATATCCTTCTGTGGTGGCAAGTAGAAGAGATGTCCACAACTAGGAATAAAGAACCAGGAAAGGAGGCAGAGGAAGGTGGATTTCTGCAACTTCCAGGACAGCCAGGGCTGGCCTGCTCTATAAAGAACAATAACACAACAATACAAACTCAAAAAGGCAGTGGCGAGGTCCAGGTGCCTCAGAGTCTGTGCTGGAAACAACAGTAAAGAAGCCGCGCATGTCTCAGGACACCTATCACACTAACCCTCACAATGGCGTAGACAAGCGGCTACATACCAGCATCACTGAGCTGCGCAGCACAGCATTGCCACCACACCCACTGAGACGAGGGGGCCCCAGTCACGTCTACCTTTTGGGGTCCATACATCCGCTGAGGTTCACCATCCTCGGACCCATGCCTCCTTTCTGGTTCTTCTCCCAGCCAACTGCTTTAGGACAATCTTAATTGCAAATAAAACATAAAGTTTACTAAAAGGGGAAGTAAAAACAAACTTGAACTCATGTCTTGACAAGCACTTTACAGAATGAACCTCCTCCTTCCCCTGACTTAGACTTTGTCCTCTCCTTTTCACTGCCTGCCTTCTTCTTAAACCGTTTTTTTTTTCAATTTATGTGTATGAGTGTTTTGTTTGCATTAAGTGCACCACAAGCATGTAGTGTCCTCAGAGGCCAGAAGAGGGCAGTGCATCCACTAGAACTGGAGTTAGAGTTTTGAGCCACGACTGGGTGCTGGGAATTGGACCTAGGTTCTTTGCAAAGGCAGACAGTGCTCCTAACCACTGAGCCATCTCTCCAGTCAGAAAGCCCCTGGAACCCCAATCCCAGAGCTTTCCCAAGTGCATCTTACTCTATGCTACAAAGACTGAGATAATATTTTCAGTCCTGCAGTTCTATTACTTTGTGGAGTACGCTTGCCACATACTGGAGTTAACAAAAACCCCTTGGGGCCACAAGGCCTCTCACAAATCCATCAGTTGTTGTGGGACTTCTGCATGCTCCTTTTGTCAAAGACTTCCTCCTGTTCAGAATAAAACTTCAACCCTGAGCAGAGAACTCAGCCTATGGTCACATTTCAGTATCACTTCCAATGTCTGCTTTAAGTAAAAAGCTGTGGCTGGGCTGTGGCTGTGGTTGCTGGTGTGGCTGTGGCTAGGCTGTGGCTGTAGCTGTAGCTATAGTTGCTGGTGTGGCTGTGGTTGTGAGTATGGCTGTAGCTGGACTGTGTCTGTGTCTGTCTGTGAATGTCTAGGCTGTGGTTGTGGCTGTGTCTGGCTGTCTGTTTCTGGGGCTGTGGCTGGGCTATGGTTGTGGCTACTGGTGTGGCTGTGGCTGGGCTGTGGCTGTGGCTACTGGTGTGGCTGTGGCTGGGCTGTGGCTATGGCTGGCTGTGTCTGTGTCTGTCTGTCTGTCTGTCTGTCTGTGTCTGGGGCTGGCTGCTGGTGTGGCTGTGGCTGTGGTCATGCCTACAGTTTGGTAGTAGAGCAAGTGTGTGAAAGGTGCAATGATAGAACTGGTTCCATCGTTGGTAACACACACATTTACACACTTACACATGAACACCCCACATACATGCCAAAACACATGCATAAGCTTTAACACAAAGACACACACTGTACACTCTCACACATAGACACATTCATATACAAGCTCCTGCATACTCAAACACTCACCTACACTAAGACACTCACAAATACACATTGACAAAACTCATCCTGACACTGTAACCTTTACATGTGTGTACATATGGATACACATACTCACATAAACATTCATTCACACACTCAGAGATACACTAACACACAGGCATGCAAACATACACTCACCTACACACACCTCCAAAGATAAACCAACATTCAATAATCAAACATACAAGTTCATACATGCACACCAATACTCACATTAGCACATGAATACATACCAACAGAGAAATGTGCACTCATGTATGCACTTACAAGCTTGCCAGGTCACACACATACGCACACACTCTCTCACACTAAGACAGAGCCTCCCCACACACATGCTCATGCCAACTGATACAGACCCACAGACTCACAATTGCATACTCACATACAGCCATACTTACATGGACTCACACAGAGGTGTGCATTCATATACACATAAACACATTCACACATCTGTGTAAATATACTTAAAGACACATATATATACATACTCACACACATTCATATGCATATACTTACACATGCTCACATATAAGTACAGACTCACACAAACCCATACATACACATACATGTGTACATGCCCATAAACACTAATAATGTAAACCACACATATAAAATATACTTAGAATCACAGACACGTGTGTGCACATACAATTACACAAACCCTCATGAATTCACATGCTTGCACACTTACCCATACACACACTCATATACACACCAACACACTCACATGCTCACTTATAAGGACACACAAAACTCACATCCACACAGCATGCACACAGCACGCACATGCTCACACTAAGATGAAGGCTTCAGGACTCCTTTACTGGGGACAAAGGGCTTCATTCATTTTCTACTCTGAATTCATGACTCTAGAACTGTTTCTCAGATACTGCCACCAGGCTATCACCATGGTCTGCCCTGACTCTAGAACTGTTTCTCAGATACTGCCACCAGGCTATCACCATGGTCTGCCCCCAGGCTATCACCATGGTCTCTCCTTTATGCATAGGACTCTTGAGACAACTGCACGTTTCATTTACAACATCTGCATATGCAAGCCTCCCTTTCTGTTCTACCCATTTATTCATTCATTTGCTTGTTTAGAGGCAGGAGCTCATGGTCCTCCTGCCTCCATTTCCCAAGTGCTTGACTGGCTATAGCCAATATGCAATGTAAGCGTATTAGTAATGAAAAATACTATGTGTAAAGGTCAGGAATCTATACATGAGCTTCTATACAAGCTAGCTTCATAACACACAGCCCAAATGAAGGAGGAACATGTTGAGAATAAGCACGGGGTGGGAATGGGGAGCTGGCACTGCAGCTCACACCTAGTACTGGCCACACCTGCTTCATCCAGTGCCCAGAGCAGTTTTATGCCAGCTGTAGAGGCTTTAGCACTTCCCACATCACTGAAGGTCTAACTATGGGATGCCTTGGATGGAGAACCATGTGTTGCTTAATCATAGGGGTGAGTTCTGAGAAATGACAGGCTGCTGACTGTCCTGCTCTGAGAACACCACAGAGCGTACTTATACAAATTAAGTGGCCATAAGATCCCTAGGCAACAGACTCTTTAGGGACCATTGTGCTATGTGGTATGATGTCGTTATGTCACATGTGGCCACACTGAGGAGTGTGGCTATGGAAACGCCTTGGACTCACATCATGATGCTAAGTACGTCTTTAAAATGTTTATTATAGAGCTCTATTTGCAGCTAAGTCAGAAACACTGATTTATATGTAAAACAGAAGGAAAATATCCCTTCTAAAATGAATAACCACTCTTCAACATGGAGTACCAAGAAGAAGGAGAGGTAGAATCGGATCCAACAGGCCTGGGATGGTAGAGGCACTAAGCATGAGCCACACCAGAGTGGGGAGAAGAGTGGCTGAGTGAAGACAGAGGAAGGCAGTGTGTCCCCACAGGGTAAAATTAGGGGCATGGGACAGGGGTCTGGTGGCTGCATCCTCCTGGCTTCACTTTTTAGTGACACTCCACCTCCCCATCTTTGACTTGCAACTTAAAGGGAACAAACTTCCTTAAGTGAGCTTGCCATAGGAGCTATTTCAGGATACACCAGAAGAGGGCGCCAAACCAAAAGTTAATCAGCAAGCCACTAAATGGGGTGGCTTCCTCCCTGGACCACACGGAGGACTCTGCTCACCTCTTCTATTATATTTAAGATCTCCGGGGACAGAGTCAACAACAAAGGGCAACCTTGAGTCCTTCTGACTTCAGCACTTTAGAAGAGATGAGGTGTCCCCACCACCTGATGCACACACACTAAGGCACACCCATGCACCAAGAGAACTGCCTTATCAGGACGGGCTGCACAGTCTACATGGAGGTGCTCTGCAGATGCACGGCATATGGCTGTAGGGGGCTCAGTGAGCTTAAAAGAGCCATGAATGAGTAGCACCATAGGCTGGATACTGCTCAGCTTTCTCACGGGACATATGCTTCACAAGTGGGCACTTTCCTCATCCCTCAAACTTGGACGTGAGTTCTACCTTGAGTGCATATGCATCGCACGTCCATACATATACACCATAATACACATTTGCATACATACAGACACATCTAGCATGGTTGGTAAAATGCCTCCCAGATGGTTTCCTAGTCTCTAAAACGTGGCTAAAAGCTAGCACCTGCTATGCTATGCTGAGGAAGCATATTAATAAGTGGAAGGAGAAATATGCCTTCACTGACTGGTACTCTGTATGGAGAGTCACACACACCTTCAAGTACATCATCAAGAACTTCACCCTTCCTGAGGGAGAGGCATAAATAAAGAGTTGATGTCGATTGACACTAAACAAATTTTAAAAGGCTAGGGAAACACCCTCCAGACTAGAAAGGTTCGCTAAAGGAGCTGCCAGAGCTCAGCCTCTGCTCAGGGCTAAATACAGCCTCACTGTGTGCCAGGTAGGTGCTCACACTGCCATTGAGGTGAGAGCAGTGCTTTCTCTGCCAATGTGAGGCTAGAGGCAGGAAGCTGGGTCTCTGGACACTTGTCATTACATACATTGGCAAAGACCTGCCAAATTACCTGGGCTAAATGCCATTTCTGGAAGTTTCACTTCAAAGATGATGCTGTGTGTCACGTCTCTTGCTCCCTGCATGGTGCGGTCCCGAAAGCAGAGGACTTCAACAGACTGGAAATTGCCGCTCCTGTGGTCCGCACCGGATTTGCGTTTATTTCATATGATTAAGAGAGAAGAAAAAGAGCAGGCATAAGTGCTTTCGAGACTGGCTGCTGAGAATTCAAGACATGCGATCACTCCTGTCTGACCTCCTTAACCTTAGAGAGATCTTGAGCACATTCGTGCAGGCACCCTCTGTCTGTGCATTTAGAGTCTGCTGACTAGTTAGCTGGATTCCCCCTCCTCTGCCCCAGGTGAATTTTCTATAGCAATCATACAACAGACAGATAATTCTGAAAAGGGAAGCTTTTAAATCTAAGCTCCCAATATCTTAACAAGGGACCCCGAAGACCCTTTTACCAGCAGCTAGAAGCTGGCTTTACCAGGGCATTTATACTCATAGCAAATGTGCTGGGAATGGCTGAGAGTCCACAGAACCAGTCTTTCTAGGGTCCGTTAAAATTTGTCTATCTTCATATTTTGGAGTAAACATTATTACTTAAGTAAAGCAAACATAAAGAAAATCACACAATCCCTTTATCTAAGCTTGACCACACCTATCTGGGCCATCCCTTGCTAGGTCCTCATAGTGGCTTTGCCTGTTTTGAACTACATCAATGGAAACATCAATTTTTTAGGCTGGCTTAATCTACTCAACATTGTGTTCAGTAAATCCATAGCTGGTTGTGGTGGTGCACACCTTTAATTCCAGCATCAGGAGGCAGTGAAAGGAAGATCTTTGTGAGTCCCAGGTCAAGTACAGCTACACTGTCTTTTAAAAACAAAAAGGCACAAATGTAGTGCACATACATACAGGGAAGCAAAAAACCCATGAAATAAAAATAAACCATAAAAAAGAAAAGAAAAACCATGAGTGAAGACTTGCTCTGCAAAGCCACCCAAGGCTCCATAATCTATTCAGAATGGAAGAACATGAGGCTGGGGCTAGTAAGCAAAGTACTGCTTAGTATTGCTGTGTGTGTGTGTGTGTGTGTGTGTGTCTGCGCGCGTGCGCGTGTGTTGCTTGTATCCAGCCTGCACCCCTGTGAGCCACAAGCTCAGAATGCTACCACAGAGCCAAGGGTGTTTTTAACTCTGGCAGATGCTGCTACCAGTGTGGCAGCATCTTTTGTGAATTCTGCTGCCTCCCACTTCAGATGTACCTGGCATAGTCACTTTCCTTGGGCGATTGGAAAGGAGCTGTTAATATAGTTTTTGATGTTATTTCCTTGATACCCAATGATGCTGAGTATCTTATCAAGTGTAAGTTGGTCCTTCCCAATATCACTTATTATTTTAGGATTAGGGAAAAATTTAAAGGCAGGAGTGGTAGCAATAGAAAATTCCTCTTGAAAACCAGGAAGGTGGCATGGCCTCTGGCTGTGTGACCTCACCACAGTCTAAGGTTGTTAGCCTGCTTCTTTGTACTAAGCCCAGCATAGTACAAACTGGGGGTGGGGCTCCCTAGCAGATCTGTTTAAGAGCACCAGAGATAGAAACTGGACCACAACTAATTTAATTGACTTATTTTCTATTTTCCATGACAGGAATGAAATCAATGCACATAGGGAAACTTGCTAACATAAGCAGACCCATTGTGGGGAGCATACAGACAAGACATATAGACATGGACACACATGTAAATACCATCTGTGGGCTGCCAGGACCAAAAAATTCCTCAAAGGCCATCCAGGGTACTGGGCTAGGTTACAGGGATCGTACACACCAACTGTTATCTGTGAACAGAAAATATTTGCTGAGAGCCACAGGCCAGGTCAGTTTGACAGCTCCACAGATGGCTAACACTTTACAGAAAATAGACACTTGGCAGAAGGCTGAAGAGAAGAGAAAGGCTCAGGATCTCACCCTAGACGAGAGGACTCCTTGACAGGCAAGAACTGGAACATCTCGCCCTGTGTTCCCTGGTCTGGCATGGGCCATGGAGAGAGCAGAAAGTAGAAAGTTCAGAAAGAAAAAGACTGGAAGGGACAGAGGGAGGGACTGAGGGACAGAGATAGAGGGCAGAGGACAAGTGATCTTCAGGACTTAGAAGGAAGAGTCCTGTTAGAGAATTGCAAGCTTGCTCATCATCTATGTGTGAGGATCAAGAGAGAATTAGAACGCAGCCATTGCCCTAAGTCTACAGTCGGTTCAAGTTAAAAGCAGATGCCTGGATACTGGGAACACATACTCCCCCCACCTCTCCCCAGCGTTCCTCTAACCCTTCCTTCCATCTGGAAAATTCTACTCAACTTCAAACCACTGTCCTTCAGTGAGGACTGCCCTCCTCCCAGGAGCCTTCACACACTGTAGGTGAGATGTATCTTTTCCATCTCCTCTCTGTCAAAAGGCACTGGGCACCTGGCACCTAGGTATTGATTTCTGAAAACCATTCTCCAACAAAAGAAGTCAGGATACCTTGGACACATGGCTGATTTTAGGGCTGGGACAGAGAAAATACAAGATGTTCCTGGACCATCTTATATTACCAGAAAATAGGAAATGCATGCATGTCTGTGCACTGTATGTGAAGATCCCCTGAAACCAGATTTACATATGTGTGTACTGGGAATTGAACCCTGGTCCTCTGGAAGAGCAGAGTATTCTCTCAACCACTAAGAAATCTCTCTAGTTCCTCCAGCTATCTTCTATAAACCTCAAGTTTTTCCAAAATAAAAATTTAAGTTTTAATGATAAAGAGGATGCCCAGTGTCTGGAGAGGACAGGGAATCCTTTTATCCTTCCACGATATTAGATGCACAGCATCTGTCTAATCTATGCTTAGTAAATGATGGAGAGATGAATGAATGAAGGCTAGGCTGTGCCTTGGCATGTCCAGCACATGCAGGTCCTGTGGGTGGGACTGAGAGGAGGAGGCAAAAAGATAGTTGGAAGAGAACCATGGAGCCAAAGGTGAAATGAAAACAGTTGATATGCACTCATGTACACAAATATCATTTCTGTGTGTGTTGAGGGAGAGAGGAGAGAGGTAAAGATGGATATACTTTGGGGATAAACAGGTGTGTGCCACCTCGCCCTGACGAGGAGGAGTCAGATCTCTTCCTCCATCTTTATATGGGTTCAGGGGATTGAATGCAGGTCACAGGCTTGCATGGCTTGCCCTTATCCCACTAAGTCATGTTACCACCACCACCGTGCCTCCTTTTTGCAACAGGGGTTCACTCTAACGGTGGTTCTTGTGGAACTCACTGTGTAGAGCAGGCTGGCCTCAAACTCTGCCTGCCTCTACTTTCCAAGTGCTAAGATTAAAGGTGTGTGCCAGTATACCCAGGTCTGCCCTTCTTTTTGTTTAAATTAGCCAGAACTTTATGCATTTATTTCACACAATGCTCAGTGTGGTCTAAGCCTAAAGCACAAGCTAAAGTAACATTCTGATTGGTGGAAAGGAAAAAGAAAAAAGAAAACCCACAACCATCCCACATTATCAATAGCTAAAGGAACCTCTGTCCACATTTTTGTGCATAACTACTGTCCTGGTTGGCTTTCTATTTTTTCCTTTGTCAACTTGACACAAGCTAGAGTTATCTGAAAAGAGGAATTAAAATGCTTCCACCAGATTGCCCATAGGCCAGTCTGTAGTGCATTTTCTTGATTAATGATTGATGTGGGCCCACCCTAGCCCAATGTTGGCAGTGCTTCCCTGGGCAGATGGTCCTGGGATGTGTATCAAGCAAACAAAGCAAGCTAAGGAGAGCAAGCCAGGAAGCAGCACTCCTTCATGGCCTCTGCTTCAGTCCTGATTCCAGGTTCCTGACTTGGCTTCTCTTCAGTATAGACAACTGAAAGATGAAATAAACCCTTTCTTCCCCAGATTGCTTTGGTTAGGGTCTTTACCACGGTGATAGAAACCCTAGCTAAGGTAACTATCCCTAATTTACTCTTCATATAAATATTCCGACTTCTAAACAGTAATGAGATCAAGCTGTCTCTCATCATATAAGCTCTTCCTGGACGGTAAATGTTCTACAACCATCATTAGTAGTATGGAGTGGTGTTCCATAGCAGAGGTGCATACAGCTCTGAGCAACTGAGAGCAGAAGCTCACATACAGAACCACAGTGCAGTTTCCCAAGCTCCACTTCCTTCCCTGCCCATTCTTAGCATTCCCTCAGTGCTGGTCTTAACGCTGGAATTCTCCTGGCTGAGTATGACGGGGGTGGGGGCGGTGGGGAGGGGGCTGGCAAGCAGGAGGGCTCTGAGGTCTGGATTACAGGCATCTCCTGAGCTCTTCTGCTCTGGCGGCTGGCCACACTGCCACCTGCCCCTCCTTTGAATGTTTCCCTTTATGCAGAGAGGAGAGAAAGCAGCTTCCCTCGGTTCGTGATACCAGAATGGCTTACATTCAGGTAGTGGGCTTGCACAAGAGGAACGGGCACTGGCCTGTCAGCAGGTGTTTGCTGACTCTAGAGCTAACTGATCTGAAGACCCCAAGAAAAACTTCTCCCTTGCCTCCAAATGAAAGGGTTGAGGGGCTGGGGACATAGTGTCAGAAGGCTTGTCTAGCATACAAGAAGCCCTTGGTTCAATCCACAGCACCACAGAACCCAGAGTGGTGGTGCATGCCTATAATTCTAGCACTCAGGAGGTGGAGGCAGGAGGATCAGAAATTCAAGATCATTCTTGGCTACAGATAGAGTTTGAAGCTAGCTTAGACTATGAGGCTCTATCTCATCTCAAGCACTAAAACGGAAGGAAGGAAGGAAAGAGAGGAAGGAGGGAGAGAGGAAAGGAGTGGGGGCAGGCTGGGTAGAGAGGAAAGGAGGGAGGCAGAGAGAAGGAGGTTGCTGACTTGTTTTGTTTCAAAGGCCCATTTTCAGATGTGGAGAGTTGTGGATGACATCACAGTGAAAAAAGGTATCACAGCTAGGGGACAGAATGGCAGTGCCCAGTGAAGCTCAGCCCCACGGGATCTAAAAGCCATTCAAGAGGTATTTAGGAAGAGCTTCCATATTCACACAGAAAATAACATGCTTCTGGAGATCTGAGTTTCAACTGCCAAGTGTGACTTCCCGTGCAGAATGTCCTGTATTGCCTACTCTTCTGTGACCTTTGGCAAGTGACTTAATATCCCTGAGCTTTAATTTTCTCATCTCTCAAGCGATTCTCACCTGCATTCAGCACTAACTGAGAATGGGTCTATCACCAAGAAGCAGTAACCACAGCAACGCCACGGACACCCTCGGCTGCAGTCATCTCCCCACATCCCAGTCCAGTTCAGCTCATCACCACAGACTGCCCCATCTTCAGGTCCAGTTCAGCTCACCACTACAAACCAGCCCTATCTTTAAGTCCCAGACCCTTTTATAACTGGCAGAGAAAAGAAAAGCCAACTGATCAATACTCTCTGGGCCTTCAGTTTTATCATCCATGGATGTAGAGCTGGAACCACTACGTAGAATAAATGAGAGTGTTATATATTCTTCTCCATGCTGCAAGCAGATGCCCAGCGCCTCACAGAAGAGGGTCATTTCTGGGCAGGAAGGGGATAAGAAATCTTTGAGCAGAAATGACCAGGAATTACTTTCTTAGATTCCCCTTACCTAGGATGAGCTAGACAGAACAGGGGTGACTGGTGAAAGAGGAACATCTGCCAGTCAGAAAATGCTTGAAAGGGGCTCTCCTACGGAGACAGGCGTGTGTGTGTGGGGGGGTGGCAGACATGCACCACACAGGAGATTACGGAACTCCTTTGACACAGGGGTAAGTACTAAGTAGTATTTAATCTCTCTTTAAGGATTTGAAGGTGATCCTGGAGTCTCTCGGTGTTTCGGGAGCTAAGTTGGAGCCCTAGCAGAAATGATACCAGGTAGTGCTAGGTAACCAACTTAACAACAGAAATGAATCCTGACTAGGAGTTCTGGGTTCTAAGCCTGGCTTTGCCACAAAAGTAACTTGGCCAAATCATTTCCTTTTATGACAGAGCAGCAAAAACACAATTAAAAAGCAAGACTGACTTGAAAGTTTATAAACATTAAAAAATGGGGTACAGAGCTAAACAAAGAATCCTCAACTAAGGAATACCGAATGGCTGAGAAGCACCTAAAGAAATGTTCAACATCCATAGTCATCAGAGAAATGCAAATCAAAACAACCCTGAGATTCCACCTCCCATCAGTCAGAATGGCTAAGATCAAAAACTCAGGTGCCAGAAGATGCTGGCAAGGGTGTGGAGAAGGTTTATAAATAAGTGTTCCTTTCTACTTCGCTGAGAGCCTGCCATTCAATGAAATGGCACAGCTAGGACCTGGCGGCTGTCCAAGAAGCAAACTGCTGAAAACCACAACATAGAAAGAAGAGGGCACTACGGTCAACCTGACCGTCTTCAGCTGGAGGGTTTCCTGCGAGGACCCACACAAATGGCTGCCTCTAACACTCAAACACTTGATATGCCAGGCAATGGACAGGAGACTTGCTCCTTTTAAAAGCACAGGGAAGAAAATGCAAAGTCTTAAGTGCACTTCAAGGTCATAGCCAGCAACAAGGACACAAAGCTAACACTAAGTGCTAGCTAAGTGAAGAGCAGGCCCAGCTAGCAGTGGATACAAGCTGGAGAACTACAAGGGAACCTTGCTGAAATTACAGAGCATCTTGCACTCTTTAGTAACGGTGCCAGAGGAAGATGAGCAAAGCCCTCTCTGTGGACAGGCAGTAGAATCCGGAGAACGGCTGCTCTCCACACCATCACAAGAATTGCTTGGAAGGGATGGCATTCCATAGCAATCCAGTGCTGCTGTGGCTCAACTCTGTCCAGTTGAAATCAACACTTCTTGCAGGAAATAAGAACTTAAATGAAGGAAATTTCCAAGCCTGTCAAGAGTGTGAAAACAGAAAACATTTGATGCTGGAGACGCCCACAGTGGGAGGAAAAGCAACAGTATGGGGCAGTGGTCGCTAGAGCTAGCAATCTGGACACGGCTCCAACAGGCTTGTGAGAGCCTGGCCTGACCATCTCTCCTCACTCAGGGTTCTGTGGCACCATGTTTGGATCTTAAAATGATGCATGGTGGGAATCCCCATGCAGAGGAATTGAGCAAACACTACAAAATCTGGTGACTCCTCCTTGAGGGCCAGCAATTACACTGACCAGTACAGCGCCGACTACGAACCATAAAATGTCTGAGGGTGGTGAGGTGGAGCAGAGGATAAAAGTGCTCTCTGGACAACTCTGTGTAGTTGGTGATCTGGGTTTGTTTCCTAGAATCCCAACAACTGACTCTTGCAAGATGTCTGCTGACCTCCACAAGTGTGTCCTGCCCAATTCACTCACAAAGACACACAGAGACACGGGGACACAGACACGGGGACACACACACACACACACACACACACACACACACACACACACACACACACGACGTTCCTACAAAATGTTTAATCTTGGGTGCAGAGATGGCTCAGTGGTTGGGAGCACAAACTTTTTACATAGACACCAAAGCACGGTTCCCAGCACCCAGGTTGGGCAGCTCACTGTGCCTGAAACTCCAGTTCCAGGGGCTCTGATGTCTCTTCTGAACTTCATAGGTGCTGCACTCATGTGCACAAACCCAAAAGCAGACATACACATGCACACACACACACACACACACACTTATTTAAGTTTTTTAAGTGTTCATCTCTTCAATTTAGTAATTCTTTACTAAAGATCTTTTCTTTAGAAATAATTCAAGATGTAAGAGGTGAGTAGGGAAGGAACAATCATACATAAAAATAATCTAAACAGTAACGAAGTATGAAGCTAGCTGCCAAAAATAGTAAAGACAGTCTACTATTACACGCCATCTAAAAAGGGGTGCAGAGCGGGATGATATTATTCTACAAGGCTACAATCAAACACAATATGGTACAATTTTTGTTTCAAACAATGCACAGAAAAGGTTCCATGGAAACATATAAAGTTTACTTTAAAAACAAAGCTGAGTATGGTGGTGCAGGCTCATCATCACCGCACTGGGGAGGCTGAGGCAGGAGGATCTCAGGTTCTAGGCCCACCTGAGCTACACAACAATACCTTCCCCTGAAAATAAAACAAAATAAAAACCTCAAAACTTAAAATCCATTGATTTTAAAACCATGAAATTTTACAAAGATGATGGAGGCCGCACCTAGAAATTAAACTCAAACTCAGAGTCATAGCTAGCACAGTGTGCTGACATGCATGCGTTTGCACAAGTTTACTACTACTACTACTACTACTACTACTACTACTACTACTAGTGTGTGTGTGTCACATGTATGCACCATGGTGTATATGGAGTTCAAAGGACAACTCTGGAACTGGTCCTCTTCTTCCTTGCATTCTAGAGATCTAGCCCAGGTCTCTAGGCTTGCACAGCAAGCATCTTTAACCACAGAGCTGCCTTGTCAGCTGGAGAATGAGCTATTTGTAGCTGGAATTATTGAATGGATCATAACTAGAACATTGCAAAGATAAAATATGAACTGGGTTGTTGTTCAGGGACATAGTGCTTACCTAGATTACAGAGGCCCTGGCATTATAAGGGTGTGTGTGTGTGTGTGTGTGTGTGTGTGT
>JADRCC010266140.1:0-10313 GCA_019843855.1 Hylomyscus alleni | reverse complement strand
TCTCTCTCTCTCTCTCTCTCTCTCTCTCTCTCTCTCTCTCCCTCTCAAAAGGAGAGGGGATTTGGCATCCATTCTAGCCCAGAGCTGGCTTGAGTCTTGGCATGCTTGGCAGGTCTTTTGGCGTTTTGGTGTTTGGTCATACAAGAGCTCTGTTCCAAAGTTACCACACCATGTCCTCCATGTCTAGATGTTGCCTGGGACTCCACAGAGAAGAAAGTGATGAGCTAGGGGTGAGGTTGCTTCACAGTCCTTGTCAAGCAGCCGGTGTGGCACTTCCATGAGGCCTTGTACGTCACAGGGAGCAAATGATGCCTAGGTTCAGGATGGAGGAGGGAACAAGAATCTTCCAACCCATCTGGGTTTATCTGCTTGCTGCCTGGATGAGCTCTCAATGACCTCAAGGTGATGACACTCCAACCTTCTCTGATGGAAAGCAATAATGGTCACTGCATTTGGGGCTGTCACATTCTACTGGGGGAATATTATTTCATGAAACCCTGGTTGGAAGGGTATCATTACACATGAGTACTGAAATTTATCCTTTGGCAGAGACAACTTACATAACTAATACAATTACTGTACATTTTATGTTAATTTACAAAATAATTCTAAATAAGATTTTTTTTTAAGCCATGTGTTAAATTATAAGTAGAACAGTGGCCTAAAGGCAGCCTGAAAGTTCAACAAATTACTTCTCTCTGGGATGAACCATACTGATAGTGCTGTTGATTTTCCATCACACTGAAGTATATTTACAAACCAACTCAGATTTTCATATCTATTTTGTGGAACTTATCTTGTCTGTATGAGAGTCTAACACTGACGGTGTTTAGACCATGTTAAACTCATGTCTAGTTTAATAATAAGCATGGAGAGCCATGTTTTGAGAGAAAATAAAAGGTATTTAACAGGGAGTTGAACACATCTAACTTACCCAACCTTGGAAAACAGGGGTGAAGGGTCTTTTCTGGGAGCAGAAGAGCCAATAAGCTTTACCTTAACACAGTCAGCAGCGTATTGAAGTGTTGTTTTGAAGAAGCTGGTCTGTGCTCAGGGAGAGACTGTGCTAAGATGGATTAGCAATGTCTGTCATGGATGGTCAAAGGCCTCAGCAGTGGGAGGAAAGGAGAACCACTAAAAGATGCACGTCTTAGTAAAGGCAGAAGGTGCTGGCAAACAGGAAGAACCCCTTTGGTGGCATTTTTAAAAAATCAATTAGTTTAGTGTGTGAGAGACAGCATGTGCACAGACATGCCTGTTTGCACGTGTACCATGGTATGTGGGCAGAGGCCAAAGGACAAATTACTGGAGTCAACTCTCTCCTTCTACCACGTGCATCCAGGATCAAAGCTTTCCTACTGGGCTATCGTGCTGGCCCCGATTCCATAAGCATTTACCAAAGCAATGACTTACTTAGTTGATAATTTCAGAAGTCATAGACTTCAGGGCATTATTCAAAATATTGGATGTGTTTTAGCAATTCTAAAAAATGAAAAATTTAATCATGTTGTACTGTTATTTGAAATTCTAAACTTGAGTCTGTTGTTATTGTAGTCCACACCAGTCAGGAACATCAGGTTACCTACGCTGTTCTCAAAGGTGTTTTCTCTGAATTCCATCAGCATTCCTCACAGGCCAGCCAGTCATTCTCACTAAGGCTTCACACATGGTGCTTCAAACCAATGGCATCATGCACGCCATATGGTTGTGGTACCCGTCACACCTCTAAGATGCACCAGGGAGAATTAGATGTGTCTCCAGGTCTAGATGAGTTCTCTGCTTCTGGTTAAAACCACAGAATAAAAAGATACACTGGGCAGGCGTCCTTCTGGAGAAAAGTGAGCCAGAGGGTGTTGTGATGGACTCATGAAGCTCCTGAACCACAGAGGCAGTTCTCTGGGATGGTAAGGTGTGCTTTCAGGCAGACAAAACCATTCCTCAATTGTGGTATACTGTAAAATAATGACATTTACTCATTCTACTTTTGTGTGGTGTTACTGGGGAGTGTCTCTGCGGGTAGTTCTCCTTGTGTTTCTTAGCCAAACTGTTTGTTCCTCTTGTTTTTAAACAGTTGGACATCTTTCATTGTCTGGTGACTGAATCCCAAAGACTCAGGTTAAACAGGAAGAGCTCCGGTTTTGGTTTTGTGTGTTTGTTTACAGAGAAGCACATGAACAGTCATGAATGAAATCCTCTAAGAATTTGCTACTTCTGTCCCCTTCGAGCTCACAAACCTGTTCTTTGGGACTTTGCAGGGACATTCACAGCACCAAATTTCCAGCTGCTGACTAATTTTATGTCTTCCTGTCTCCTCCAAAACCCAAGTGAACTCAGCCTGCAGTTTCTTTTTAATTTTACAATTTTTTGAAACAAGTTTTCACTATGCAGCCCAAACTGACCTTGAATTCACAACCCCCTGGGCTCACCGATGAGCTGGGCCAGGCCTGTGAGCTCTGCAGTCTCTTGAGCAGGCGTTCTCCTGCCTCGCTTAGACACACCACACCACAGTCGGATCTGTTGCTATTTCTTGCTTGGTTTTGTTTGTTGCTTTTGATTTCGCTTGTGAAGGCACCATGCCTGAGTTGTGGCAGGAAGCAGGACGTGACTGTTCTGAATTCTTACACTGTCCTTGTGAAGGGACATGTTATCTCTCCTGCTTCCATATGTCATTTGTCTTTGCTTATCTAGAAAGCAGAACCCTGGCGCCCTGCCTAGGACCGTGTGGGAGCCGGGCAGTTTCTTTCTTGGGTTCATCATTTAGTTAGTTGTAAGCACCTAGTGGAAAATTACTCTAAATATATGTGCTGTAGAACCTTCAGGAGAGTGGATGTAAAAGGCAGCTGGAGTTTCTTCAACCCCAGGAAACAGAACAACAGCCTCACTCCTCTGCACACAGCTCTGCTGAGGTGGGTGGGCAATGGCCAGCACCTTCCTGCAGCACTTTCAGAGCCTGTGTTGGAAATGCTGCTAGCCTATATTGTTCACCTTTACCACACAGGACATGGTGTTAAGGATTTCATTTTCCAGGGAACCCTTGCAGATTAGAAGGACAGAAGGTTGTCAGTTATCAGCCTGTGTTTTGGAGTGGAACTTGTGAGACCCATTGTTTGGGGGCTATCTCAAGGAAGTTTCCCTTTTTATTCTTTATCCATGGGTAGCTGAGTCCTTCAAACCAGACCTTCTTCATGTCCCTGCAAAAGCATGCCTTGCCCTGCTAGTGGGTAGCCTGGCCGATTTATTAGGAAATAAAACAGCAAACATTTTCCATGTTAATACAGCACTATGCAAAACAAAAATGAAAAATGCAAGATAAAATTAAGTCTTACTACACACACACCTTCTTGAAAGAATGTAGCTACACAGGAAGGGCATATGTCACCATTATCAGTATCAACAAGGATAGAATTGATATTCAGTGACAAAACGGGAGTGCTTCATAACCCCAGAAATGATGCTACGGCTGGGAGTGTCTTTGGGAGTGTCTTAAGCCAAAAAAAGGCACGGTCCTTGCTGAATTTGGTAGCCCAGGCCTATAATGGAGCAGCCTGACTCATGGAAGCAGGCCAGCCTGGGCTCTGTGGTAAGACTCTGTCATGTGCATATTCATATCTTCCTTCTGCCTCCTCCCCCTCCCCACTCTGCCTTGGGATATGGGGGTGGGGTGCCTCTGTCTTTCTGGACTAGGCAACCTAATGAGAAAGGCACACAATAAGGTAATATATCAGCGTGAATATACACAGTTGCACAGGCTGTGCACTGCCCACTTTCAGGGCACATTTTTTACATTCACTATGGCACAAAGGGTGCCTCATTTCCAAGCAAGGCCTGCACAGCCACATAGTATTGGCTCCTGGCACACTGTTATTCACCTGTGGTGAGTAATACCACCTGGCCCAGCCTCTGAGGTGGTTTCTCAAAGGAAATGGTTACAACTGAAACTTGAGAAAAGTCAGCTTAGTTAGCCAGGAGAAAGAGTCATCCAGTGAAAAGAAGTTCCAAGATATAAGGACAAGGACAAAGGGTTCAGAGGTCAATGTAAGCAAGGGGTGAATGGAAGGGACCAGAGACTCCAGCTGCTGCCTCCTGTAACACTCGGTCGCCTATCTTGATAAACCCAGGTCAGCTGTGCTCAGGCGTACAGGTCTCAAGCTGCTCTCTAAATAGCCCAGGTGACATCTGCTTGTCTGGAGCATTTGGTTCAGAAGCTCTGGATAGATGTGATTCCCAGAGAGATCCTCATCTTCAGACAGATGGCTCCAGATGTCAGCTCCATTCTTGCTACCTGTTCAACCTCAGCAAATGTCAAACACTTCGATTCAGACAACAATCAAGCGGTTTGTGATACTTTTTTTTTTTTTTTTTTTTGAGACAGGGTTTCTCTGTATAGCCCTGGCTGTCCTGGAGCTCACTCTGTAGACCAGGCTGGCCTTGAACTCAGAAATCCTCCTGCTTCTGCCTCCCAAGTGCTGGGATTAAAGGTGTGTACCACCACTGCCTGACGGATACTTCTCTATTTAAAACTTAAATTTATTTAAAATTAGATAAAGTTTTATTTATTTAATTTTAAATAAATTATTTTTTGTTTAAAATTCTGTAATGTTTACTGAATTTAAAAACAAAACGAAGTTTTCTTGAAGTAAAGTTAAACTTTTTACTAATCTCCCAGAGGAGTAGCAGCCAATTCTATATTGTCAATAAGCACAATCAACTTACACAGAGTAAAATAATGTTACAGAGGGAATAATGTGTGCATGTGTAGAGACAAGGACTTGTGGATAAAAGGAAGGATGGCTTGACAGGCAAAGGAGTGGTTGGACAGGTAGGTGAAGAGATGGATGGATGGATGATGGGTGGGTGAGTGGTAAAGGAAGGGATGGATGGTGTATTAGCTACTCTTGATTGCTATGCACAATACTGAGATCAAAAGCAACTTAAGAATAGATTATTTTGGCTTATGAGTTCTAATGCAAGCGTCCATAATGGAGCAGAAGGCAAGCCAGCTGGTGGCCAGAGCAGAGAGCTGAAAGAACGCGTTTTTTATCTGTTTTCAGAAAACAGAGAGCAGAAAGTGTGGCCAAGCCATAAACTCTTATAGTATGCACCTGCCCCTTCACCCTCCCCCCACCCCTCACCCCCACCCCTGCTAAATACCCCTTTGCCTAATGACATTCGTCCTCCAGAAAAGTTCTACCATCTAATGGTCCTAAAGGTTCCATAGCCTCCCCAAACAGTGCCACCAACTGGGAATTATGTATTCAAATGCATTCAAACACAGTAAAGAGAGAGAGAGAGCCATAGCTGGGAGGCTCCATGGTTAGCTTCAGTTGCCAGTCTGGCACACTGGTGAAGAAGGAACCTCATTTGAAGAACTTCTGGATAAGATTGGTCAGTGGGACATTCTTTTGATTGATAGTTAATGTGAGAAAGTCCAGTCCACTGCAGACTGTGCTAGCCCTAAGCAGGTGGACCTGGGTATAAAAAGAACAGGAAAAAGCTGAGAAAGCCAGTTAACAGCATCCCTCCATGATCTCTGCTTCAGTTCCTGCTTTGAGTCCCTGCCCTGTCTTCCTTCAGAGACAGATTATGACCTGGGTGGTCCTAAGATAATAAGCAATTTCCTATCCCAGGTTGCTTTTGGTCATGGTGTTTATCACAGCAGTAAAAAGCAAACTGGGACAGAAATTGGTGTTGAGTGTATGGTGAACTTAACCAAATTGGATTTAGGGTGGGTCAATGAAGTGTCTGGGTCTTGGGGCTGGAAGAACCATTGAGTACTCAGAGCTTATTAGACTTTCTGTGGATTCTCAGAAAACAGGGATATTAGATCAATGCAGACAGTGGAGGTCTGGCTTGTGAAGTTTTAGAGGAAAGCAAGGAATCTACCAAGAGAAAACATGTATTATAGATTTAATTAAGAGTCTGTGAGCCTGAAACCTTTGCTTTTGTGGGAAAATGGATGCTGGTCAGTTGGAGCTGAAAAAAATCAGCCATAATTAATAAGAGACAGGTGTTAGTGAGGCGCGATCTTCTGAAAGTATTTCGACAGGGTCAGGACACAACAGCTGTGATCTGCAGGGATCAAGGCTATGTCTTAAGCTGGCAGCTGAACTTGGCCATGTGCAAGTCTCTCATGTGTTACAGGTTTGGGTGGCATGAAGAGGTGATGCAGAACAGCTGAGGCTTAGCCCATTGTGGCAGGCAGGGTTGGAGCACAGACAGAGCCTGGAGAGGATTAGTGAAAGTGCAGCCTTAGCTGCAGTGGAGATGTGAGCATCTTCATGATGCTATGACTGTGAGATGTCCACCAGGAACAGCAGTGTGGGATGTGAATGACAGGATGGGGGACACTGTTCAAGTGAGAACATGAGTGATTCCCAAATTTTGGGACACTGAGCTTTTTACACTGTTGAATATCAGTCTTCCTTTGGTCTGATTATAACTGTTCTTTGGTGCTTCTCTCTTAGAATAAGATATAGCAATCACAGTTAGGAGACTTCGGATTATAGTAAAGAGAAATTGAACTTTTAAAAGACTGTGGGACTACACAAGTTTACAGATGGGTGAGTAACATGGTGGAAAGATGAATAGGAAAAGAGATAGATGCATGTATAAAGGGATGATGAAAGGAATGGATGGATGGGTGGATGGAGGAGTGGATGGATGGATGGATGGATGGGTGGATGGATGGATGGAGGAGTAGATGGATGGATGGGTGGATGGTGGAGTGGATGGATGGATGGGTGGGTGGGTGGATGGATGGATGGATGGATGGATGGGTGGATGGTGGAGTGGATGGATGGGTGGGTGGGTGGATGGATAGATGGGTGGGTGGGTTGATGGATGGATGGATGGGTTGATGGATGGATGGATGGGTGGGTGGATGGAGGGATGGATGGATGGAGTGATGGGTGGATGGAGGGATGGATGGATGGAGGGATGGGTGGGTGGAGGGATGAAGGGATGGATGGATGGATGGGTGGGTGGTTGGGTGGATGGGTGGATGGAAGGATGGGTAATTGATCAAGCAGGTAGTTGTTCAATCTTTCCCTGCTCTTTCATCTACTCTTAAGGAATGAATGGCATTTAAGTAAGACAATTCCCCATCAGCTCAGATGTCAAGGTGTACCCTTTCAAATCCCAAATTTTGGTTTTTATATGAAAGAGAAAACTACAAACATTTGAAAGAGTTTATGCCCAAGACCATTAGCTCTAATTCTGTGCACACTAGAAGAACTACAGTGCCTGAGGATGTTCATCACTAGAGAGCTGCTCATATAAATCACCCAAGATTGCTATCATCTCAGTGTACTTAAGGAGACAAGAGGTGAGAACTTATTTCTTAGCAAGGAAACTAACTTTATTTCAAAATCTTGTCACCTGTTTTTACAAACATATTTGACAAGATATCTAATTTTTTTTTTGCTTAAGATACATCATCTTATAATGCTAAGAAAACATACGTAGTTTCATGTTAAAAACACTTCTTTTAGTATGCATATTTAAATTACATGCCATTCTTATGCATCCACGAAAGAAAAACAATTAATTAATTATGTTCCTGACAGGTCTTCACTTCTAGAGTACAGCTCTTCTGAGCACAGTGACCCAGTGACATCAGTGCACAGCTATTTCTGTTGATAAATATTAGTCGTACAGAGTAATTGTTTACACTGTGTGTCATGCTCGTATATAACACACCTCTACAAAAGTAACTCATCTCTCCTGTCCTTTTTCCTGTCTTTCTTGTCTATTACTATTCCCTATTGGTCATTCTGCTTTTATGTCCTTCTTCCTCCTATAGTCTGCATATGAGAAAGAACGGGACACTTGTCAGTCTGGCTTAACAGGATGCTCTCCAAACCAAACTGTGGCCCATTCTCAAGTGACCCCAACACATATATTTTGTGTGCTATTTGATTGTAGACTGATCTTATTCATGCACTCATCTTATTTTTCCTATACTTAATTCTCTTGTCTCAACTTACGACATGCTGTTTTTTTTTTTTTTTACTTTTCCTCTACTACATATATTTTAATAAGGCATCTTGTACATTTTGAAATACAGTTGGGTATAAGCTAGCTGGTGATTACTTTATTGACTGCTAAGCATGGTAACAGTCATTATTTAGCCCCAGGCTTCAGGCTTTAATCTCAGGTACTCATTTCCAGCTCAGGTCTTTGTTGTCTTCCTAATTGTCCACCAGCATCCTCAGGACTTCCCGTGACAAAGGCTTCCATGTTGGTCACCCCAGCAGAGAGCTCTGCTTCGCATTCACGTAGGCACAATTAATCAATGTTCATAACCGACTCAGTTGAACTCCTCCTTTACTCCACCTCCAACGCCCTCCACTTTCATTTTCTACTTCATTTATTTCTAAATTGCTTGTAATTTTATGAATACAGCCCTCTCATAACCAAGGGGGAGAAAGGAGAAAGATATATGGAAGTCTAGCTGGATTAATCTCCAAGAGATGTTTCAGTCATTTCCCTCCAACCAGCACTGTAATAGAGATTTAAAATGTGAACTAAGATGAATGTACACAACAGAGAAAAGCAAAGCAGAGTTAGAATTTATTTTACGAGAGAGTTGAGAACAGAAAATCCCATTGTGGACAAAAATCTCTCCCCACTCTGATACTCTGTATATATTTAATCATTCAGGAAAATCAAATCAGAAAAAAAAGCTTTAAAAAGCAAGTGTTCAGATCAGAAGTAGAATGGTTTCCATTACTGAACAACTAAATTGGTTTATTACTAAAGGGTAAGTGTGTTTGGTCACTATGGCATTAAGCTAGGAATTCAGAGAATTGAGGTGTGGATGGTTCAGAATCCATGTGAAATTAGAATGAGCAGACATCTTATTTAGAATGATTGATGGCCCCTGCTGAGATGAGCAAGTGTGGAAAACATATGCCACCTGGTTTTGTGTTTTGGCTGCCAGATGGCGCCTTGCCCCACCCAGCCCTTGGCTGTCCCTCCCATCTACCAGCTCAGTCCCCTCCTTGTCCCACTCCCTCTCCATTCCCTATACTTCACTCTCCTCTCGGCCCAGGGATGGGCAGTGATGTATAAGGCCCATGTGTATTCTGCGTATTTTTGAATAAAACAAAAATCCTAGGGACCTGGGTGGGAGAGGAGAGGAGGAAGAAAAAAGGGGGCAGGACCAGTTATGGGAAAAGACGGGAGAGAAGCCCAGAGGACCAGAATTAATAGAAATAAATAGCAGTGGAGGATGGGGAACTTAGGGAACCATTAGAAAGTCCCAGATACCAGGGATGAGAGGGTCCCAGAACCCAATGGGGATGACATTAGCCAAAATACCCAACAGAGGGGAGAAAGAATCTGAAAAGACCGCCTTCAGTAGATAGACATGGTCCCCAGTGGAGAGATGGGGCCACTCACCAATCTCGAAATTTTTAACTCAGAATTGTCCTTGTTTAAAGGAAACCCAGGGACAAAAGTGGAGCAGAGGCTGAAGGAAAGGCCATCCAGAGACTGCCCCACCCCACGCACAGACACCAAACCCAGACAGTATTGCTGATGCCAAGTTGTTCTTACAGATAGGAACCTGGTAGAGCTGTCCTCTGAGAGGCTCTGCCAGCACTAAGACAAATGCAGATACTCACAGCCAACCATTAAACTGAGCCCAGGGATCCCAATGGAAGAGTTAGGAGAAGGACTGAAGGAGCTGGAGGAGTTTGCAACCCCATAGGAAGAAAAACAATATCAACTAACTATCAGAGCTCCCAGGGACTAAAGTACCAACCAAAGAGTAAACATGGCTCCCGCTGCATATATAGCAGAGGACTGCTTTATCTAGCATGAGTGGGAGGGGAGGCACTTGATCCTGTGAAGGCTTGATGCCCCAGAAAAAGGGGATGCTAGAGGGGTGAGGTGGGAGTGGGTAGTGGGTGAGAGAGGAGCTTCTTAGAGGAAAAGGGGAGAGGAATGGGGTGGGTGGTTTGTAGAGAGGAGACCAGAAAGGGGGATAAGATGTGAAATGTAAACAAATAAAATTATTAATAATTTTTTAAAAATGACATTTCTTAATAGCCAGGGGTGATGCAAGCCTATATTTGAATGCTTTGTTTTCTAAGACATATTTTTAAATGTATTTATTTATTTGTGTGTGTGTGTGTGTGTGTGTGTGTGTGTGTGTGTGTGTAACCACTTGCCATGGCTGTGTGTGGAGCTTAGAGTTGGTTCAGTCCTTTCACCATGCAGGTCCCAGGATTGAACTCAGATTGTCAGGCTTGGTGGCCTTACCTACTGGGCCATCTCCCAGGTCAGCAGGACATATATTGATAGTATTT
>JADRCC010266057.1:0-10866 GCA_019843855.1 Hylomyscus alleni | reverse complement strand
TGGTTTTCAGAACAGCTTACATATTTCAAAGGTATTTATATACCCAAGGGAGACATAGACAATTAACTTGGGAAGTGGCTTGTAGGAAAGAGAACAACAAAGAGTGAAACTGAATGCTTTGCTTGACATTTGTAGCTCTTGTATCAAGTTTGAAGAAGAGGACTTTATAAGTTACTCTTTCTCTGAGATGAGTGCTTTTCCAAATTATCACAGCCAATGAACCAGATTCTTACCCTCACTAATGTCTGTACCACCTTCCAAGCAAAACCATTGTTCATTGAAACAGTTGGTGAATGACTTTATGGATAGACTACTTTAATACACACACCATTTCTTAAATGAATGTAACTTGTTCTCTGTGGGCTGAGAATGAAGACAACCACTCAAGTCAAATAGCTTTGACCATTGCAGGAAATCTGTATCCAAAAATCATGCCTGCAATTCATTCCTTGGCGCAGCAGAACTGTCAACTCTTAGCTTAGCTACTATGGAGGTAAAATCCTTTGGTGATGTGAGGGTCATTGAAGTACAGCCTCATTACAATGAACTCCAATGTCTAAAAATTGTTCTTATTTTGGGTTTATATCACAGTAAGAGCCATGATTTCAAGATCTACTAAAAACAAAACAAACAAATAAAAAGTCTTTATTTATGTTCATTAAAAAAAAACTAATAGTGATATATTATTTTAAAATATCATACAGTTAATATGTTTGAGTTATTTCACATTTATATTAAGAAAAATGTATGTATTTTCAGTATTGCTGTAGACAAGCATCTAACAAGACTGTTCAACTGATTGTTGTTTTATATTAAACAACTTTTTTAATACTCATTTTTATTGTTACAATATTTTATAAACTTTAAAGAATATGACAAAATAAAAAAGTCACACGTGTGTTCTTTCTTTTTCCTGTCTCTCTCTCCCTCCCTCCCTCTCTCTCTTTCATTCTCTCTCTCTCTCTCTGTCTCACACACACACACACACACACACACACACACACACACCTACACACACCACATCCCTGTAGCCATAGACTAGCTTAAAATTCATTATGCAACCCAGGTTCCTATTAAATCTGTGGCAATCCTCCTTACGTGATAGGATTATAGTTGTGAGCCACCATACCTAACAAGATAATGGATTTTTTTCAGGACAACATCACTTGTGGTATTGATATGGTAATCTAGAGCTAATAGACCTTCAGTAGCATTGGCATAGTTTCCAATGTGCTTTCTATGTAGGGAAGTTAGCCTTGTAGTATTGGTGGCCACGAGAATATCTTAAATACTCTATTTCTCCTCCAACTTCCAAAAACATAACATGAAGGGAATGATTATTAAACTGAGGAAGAAAAGGAAAGTATACATCAAATTTTTCCAAAAGCACCTAGGATTGTTCATTCCACGGTGAAGCATAGAGCTGGGGGCATAATCCTGTAGTGCCTGATCAAAGCCAGGTGACTGACATTTAAAAACAAACAAACAAAAAACCCAAAAAACAGAACAACAAAAAACCCAGACACCATCTATTAAGGGATAGATTACTCTTTTCACATATTCTTCCAATTCATTTTCAGCACACACTATAGATCTGGAATAAGTCTAGGCTTGAAGCACCCTCTAGTGCTGGAACAATGACTGCAAAGGAAAAAGCAGACTCATAGCAAAAATGCTGTTCAGGCACCATATGCAAAAGCATAGTTCTGATAGCCTCTAATTTGTAATCTTCCTGCTTCTGTGTGGTACAACCACAACCAGCTAGGGCAACATTTAATGCTGAAATCACAGATATATTTATAGGTTCATAATCAATAAACAGCTTACTTAGAAAAAGTAGGTTACAAAAACTAAAATAAATACATACTTTTTATGTAAAGGGTTTATCATAAACCAAAAAATCAAGAAATTTCAGAGAAAACCTGGCAGTGTGACACTGCCAGGGTAGATTTACTGTGAGTTTGAGGCCAGCATTGGGTACATAGTGAATACTAGACTGGCCAGAGCTAGTATATAGAAATACTTTTTTAAAAATTTTTTAAAGCCTTCAGGGAGCCATAAAATAAGAAACAAAGTAAGATACTATCAGCAAACTACATAGAATCTCATATGTCTGAATGCTTGGGTAAAATAATCAAAATATCTGTTTTAAGGAAATTCAAAGAGCTATAAGAAAACACAGAGGAAACAGTTTTTTCTTTTAGAAAATCTTCCCAATGATTGAAATAATTTTAAACATAAACATTTAAAATGAATAATGTATTAACTAAAGTATAAAGAGATTATCAAGAGAAGCAAAACAATATTTAATAAAACAAATACAAAATAATGATACGAGCACAGATTTCTCAGCAGAATTCTCATAGGTAACATGAGATGTTTACAGTAATGAAGGAGTAATCATGCTAACCAATACTATATCTCTCCAAATTATTATGTAGAAATGATATTTCTAGATTAACAAAATCTGAAGAAATATATCTTCACTAGGGATGTCCTACAGGAAATGTTCAGCTAGGCATGGAGATTCATGCTTATTATTCACCCCTTGGAAAGCTGAAGCATGAGAAGTGCCATACATTTGAGGCCAACCAGAGCTACATACTAATTTCTAGGCCAGTTTAGGTTACAGAGTGAGACTCTGTCTCAAAAAGAGCAAGGAGATAACAGAAGGAAAAAAAGGTAGGTTGGTTAAAGAGTTTTTTAAACTAAAGAAATTTGAAAAGTTATAATAAAATTAATTGGTTTAGATTTACATGCAATTTTTACATGCAAAATTTGCACATCTAACATTGTTAATATGTCATGTAAATAATTTGTATCTTTAGTATAGATACAAATAATAGGCCTGTTTTAAGATATCATTAAAATCACTATTTTAATACATTAGGTAAAACATAGGAAGATGTGATGTAAAATCAAACATGTATTTCAAAATAAGCATACATGTAGACTGAAAGTGAGAGGATTGAATAAATACTTCATGCAAAAAGCAGAAGTAATTGAATTAGTTGGGTTTTTTTCATACATGTAGCAAAATATCTAACAAAATCAACTTAAGGGGGAGAGGATTTATTTGGGCCTATAGTTTCAAGGGATATTACAATATACCAAGGAAGACAATGATTGTTGAGGCAGCTCAGTCCTAGTAGCAGAAGCATTAAGCAACAACTCATTACTTTTTAACAGCTTAGGCAAAAGACAAGATGGGAGTGGACAGGGTAAAGACTCTCAGAACCCATCCCTAGTAGCCTATGTCTGCCGTCTATATTTCACAGCTTCAACAACTTCTCCAAATGATGCCATCAGCTGTGAACCAGATATTTAAACAGATTAGCCTGTGGTAGACATTTTACATTCAAACTGTAACAACAACCATATATAAAATAGGCTTTTATTTAAAAACATAAAAATGATATGCAAAATAAAAATTTAAGCTTTATTAATTTATTAAGTTTTATTAATTTATTGAGTTAATAAATCTGAAAAGGAGAGTTAGATTCAATTCAATAATACCATGTGGCTTTATTTCTCCATTTTCAGTAATACAGATTTTCAAGTCCTAATAGACATCCACAGAACACCATCAAACAGCTGCTAAATGTACCATTTTTTTTCATCAATGCATGGAGCATTTTTCCAGGATAAATCACAAGTTAAACCACAAAACAAGTTTCAATTATTTCTTTAAAATAATCAATTCAGTTACTTTTTCTGATTACAATACAATAAAATTGAAAATCAGTAAAAAGAAAAGCTTTAGACGTTATACAGTTACATGCACATCAGTTACATGGATATTAACTTAGTCTTGAACCAATGAACCAAGGAAGAAATTAAGAAAAAAAAATAAAGGTACAGAATACAACCCCAAACCTATGGGATGCTGCAAAAAGGTATTTTAATAAGTTTATATAAATTTGACACATACATCAAAAAAAGCACAAAGATTTCAAAATACCTAACTAAATTATGACCAGACCCTAAAATATAACTTTGAACTTAAAAATATCATAGGTTCCCTGGTATGGTGGTGTTGGCCTATAATGCCAGCATTTGGGAAGTAGAAACAAGAGTATCACAAGGTCAACCACTGCTATATAACAAGTTCAAGGCTAGCCTAATACACATAATGAGACCCTTCCTCTAAAAACTGAAGGCTAGGGATAAAGTTTCTGTAGGAGAACATTTGTCTAGCATGTGTAAAACCTTATAAATTTGCACCAAAAATGTAATTTATCTGTCAGATCATTTAAACTGTGGTATACTTATAACTGGTTTTTAGTAAAAACTATGACATTCAGCATCATATGGAAAATGTGGAAAGACTGTAGAAATAAAAAACAAAATGTGTACAAGAGTGCAGCTAAGCTACTACTTGCTAAAAGAATCAGTGTACATAAAATCCAGCCAGTTGTTTTGCATAAAAGTACTGTGAAAGGCCTTTAGGGTGTTTCATAAATTTTTGAGGTTCCCAAAAATTCATCACAAGCCCAGATACTTTCCAAAAGTGTTTCAGGAATGTCTCTGAGATATGTACACTCTTTATAGGCTTCCCATTAAGGGCTGCTTCAGGATTTGTTCCCTGCTTCATTTGGCAAAGCATTTCATGGCTAGAACCATGGTTTAGCTGAACCCAGGCATTACTTATGCTAGTGATAGATATTTGCATATGTACATGGTGCGGATTCTACAGGTATTTAGAATGTAAGAGTAATGAAGCCACAGTTTTCTGCTAAAAATTTTAGAACAGATCTTGGGAGCCCAGTCAGAAGTTTGTCATAGTGTCAGCACTTCTATAGAGAACTCTAGACTGGCAGATGGACAGTGGAACCAGGAGTGTGGAGCTGTAATAAGAACTCCAGATATGTATAGCTGCCAACAATGTGCAATGTCTGCCAGGGAAAGTTGCATGTAGCATGCAAAGTCAATATGAAAGAATACCCATGTGATCTGTGACCAGCCATAAAAACATCCATAGAGGTAGGACTGCCCAAGCTCTTGGGTCCCACCTATCACTGCAAATATGTATAGGATGATAGACTTAAGAGCTTTAAAACTTAGTATGTTCTTGTTGAGCTTTGGCTTTCCTTTGTATTTGACGACCATTTTCCCCTTTTGCAATGGGAATATATACCATGCCTGTCCTATCACCATATACTTAGAGTAAATAACTTGATTTTATAGGCTCATAGCTGGAAGGAGTTTTCCTTGAGACCTTCAGTTCTGAACTTTTGAGTTAATTTTGGACTATTGGGAATTAAATAGTTAGATTTTATAGAGTAACCAGACTATAAACCTTGGAGGGCAAGAGAATAATGATACAGTATGATTTGAGTGTGTCGTCACTTAATCCTTATTATTCAACTTAATCCTCATTATACAGTATTAAGACAATGGTATTTGGAGATTGAGCCTTTGGGAAGTGATCAGGATCAGATAAGGCTTACAAAGTGGAACTCCCAGGATTGAATACTTGTAGTTTTATGAGAAGAGAGAGAAAGACCAAAGCACGCGCATACACACACAAACACACATTTTTCCCTATTTCTTGACATGTAATATTCTTCACTGGCTTGGGACTCACCAAGATGAATGCCTTCAACTCTGGACCAAAACGAATGTCTAGGCATTTAGGAAATAAAGACATAGAAGCCATATAGGCATAGTTATTAATAACATTGATTAAGAATTTGATAATATTAAGAAAGTATTGTTTGTTGTTCTTCACTTCTGAGCCATCTCTCCAGGCTTATTATTTATTTTGAAAAAAGTAGGTGATGTGAACTTGAATTGGAGAAGCAAAATTAGTATTTAAGAAGATGTAAATCTAGAGTTAAGTATGGACCCATGGAGAATCTGGATGACTACAACAACTCTCTTGAGTCCTTAAAGCTTCATAATTTTTAAAACTATTCTCTCAACATGAATCATGTATATAGATTAATGTAGTTCTCAGTCCTCTTTAGAGAAGCTTCCTTTTTTCTTTTTGCAGTTGATGAGAGTTAATAGAGAGACTTATAACTGGTCAAAGTTCAGAGAGTCAGTGACTATGGAGTGCTCAGTTCTAAATGTAATATATGTGTATATATATGCATATAAATATTTCATATATATGATATAAGTTCAGGGTTCTCTAGGGGAACAGAATTGATAAGAGCTCCAAGAATGAATATGAATATTCATTATCATCTTCTCTGATGATGAGTTGCAGTTAGACTTACAAATACCCAGCAAAATTTTAGTGTTTTGTCCTCTGTCAGAAGAATATCTCGTAACTGAAAGTCCAGCAAAATTAAAAGATACAGTTGGACCAGATTTACAACAAAAAAATTCCCATGGGTACAGGAAGAACTGACCCAACACCAAGTTTAATTGTCTAACTAACTGGTTCATCTACCCCATCCAAATTAAGTGATACCCAATGATCCTGGAAACCACAAAAAACAACAGTCCATATTGCTTGGCTTAGAGGGAGACAGGTATTCTGGTGCCCTGCCAGTTCCCCTGGAATATACCTCTCTTACCTGAGAAGAAACTTGGGACCTCTGATTCTCATTAATCTGATTCCTCCAGAGAAACAGGTGTACACTATTTTGGACCTGAAACATACATTCTTTAGCCTCACATTGGCAGTGGTGAGTCAACCCATCTTTGCTTTTAAATGAACAGAGGGAGGTTACAACAAGCAACATACCTGGATTAGATTGTTCCAAGGATTTAACGACACTAAATGTAAACCTCATGCACTCCCATCAGAAGTTTCCTGGAAAAAATAAAGTATAAAAGGACTATTGAAGGACAACTGTAAGTGTTACAGACCTTGGGCTAAAGAATGTCAGCTAACAAAGCCCAAATTTGTAGAAGGCTACACATCTTGATTACCAGCTGAGGGGAGGCAATAGGAGCCTATCTCAGAGTAAGACTGCTGTCATCATTCATATCCCAACTCCAAAAATTAAAAAACAGGTTTGAGAATTCATAGATGCAGCTAGGTAATGTTGCTTCCAGATACCAGAGTTTCTGGAAATAGTAAGGCCTCTATACTCAGTCTATAATCTGGACTGAAACTAAACAAAAGTCATTTGAGGCTTTAAAAACAACTTTGATTTTGCTCCTGCCCTACCTAGCACTTCTAGATGTTTAAAAACTTTTTCATTTGTCTGTGAAATAAAAGACAAAAATAGCTTTAACCCAAACACTGGGGCACATGGAAATGCCCTGTGCCATACTTATTCAAACTATTAGACCCTGTAGCCACAGTATGGCCAATCTGTCTAAGAGCTGTCGAAGCTACTAGTAGTCTAATGGGAAAAAAAAACAGGTAAGTTAACCCTGGGTCAGGAATTTGTAATTCACAGCCCTTTACAATGTGGTAATGCCCTTCCCCCAATGAATACAAGAATGATAACTGCCTAATTTCTGTGTGACTCAGTCCCAGGCCCTACTCCTGGACCATCCTCAAGTCCAGTTTGAGAAACTCACTGCCATCAATCTAGCTACCTTACTGCCTGATGACAACCTGAAAATGCTCATCTATCATGGTTACTATATGAAAGATGAAACCAGGTACGTGGGTGCTGCAATAGTATACTTGGTGTCACATAGTTACTTTAACTGAAAGAAACTATTTGGGCCCAAGGCAGGTAGGTACCTCAGCCCAGAAAGTATAACTGATCAATGTGATCCAGGCTCTCAGATGAGGAAAAGCAAAGCCCACCACCATATACATAGACAATTTCCATGGTTTTCCTAACTGCATGTCCATGTTATGATCTATAGAAAGAGTGTTTCTCATCATTGGGAAAAAGGACTTTAAAAAGTCCTGGCCAGGGCTGGTGAGATGGCTCAGTGGGTAAGAGCACTGACTGCTCTTCCAAAGGTCCTGAGTTCAAATCCCAGCAACCACATGGTGGCTCACAACCACCCATAATGATATCTGATGCCCTCTTCTGCTGTGTCAGTGTACTTATGTATAATAATAAATAAATCTTTGGGCTGGAGCGAATGGGGCCAACCTGAGGAAGCGAGTGAGGTTGACCGGAGTGAGCAGAGATCCTAAAAGTCAATTCCCAACAACCAGATGAAGGCTCACAACTATCTGTACAGCTACAGTGTGTACTCATATACATATTAAATAAATAAATAAATAAATCTTAAAAAAAAAGTCTTGGCCAAGCCAGGCACACCTCTTTAGTCCCAGCACTCAGGAGGGAGGCAAAGGTAAATAGATCTCTGAGTTCAAGGCTAGCCTGATCTATAGACTGAGTTCCAGGACAGCCAAGTCCACACAGAGAAACCCCATCTTGAAAAACAAAGAAATAATCTAAAAGTTCTATAAGATTCTGACCTTTGGAAAACAGAGAAACCTGGGGAATAAGACTCTATGCAGTAGGAAGGACCCTTGGGATAGAGTTAATCATTCAAGTCAAAAATTGGTCTGGATCCTGGTTATTCTTAGATACAAAGCCCTTGTACTACATAGAGATAGGACTTAACCTAAGCCCATTGACTGAAAAAACTCACTATGGGGGAGAAGGAATAAGGTTTTTTTGTTTTGTTTTCTGTTTTTTGTTTAGTTTTGTTTTTTCTAGAGGGGAAACCGGGAAAGAAGATATCATTTGAACTATAAATAAAGAAAATATCTAATAAAAACAATAATATTAATGAGAGCAATAAAAATAATTAATACATGTACAGATAGAAAACAGTCAACTATTTTAGTCTTTAAAATTGTAATAGCTTAGCTACTCTTATCTGGATATGTTTAAATTAAAACGTTTCAACAATAAAAAAAAAAAAGAAAAAACTCACTATGACTGAGGGCAGCCCAAATTAACATTAGAGGATTTACAAGGGGCTGAAACTCATCCAATACACAAAACTTTTAACCTATGCACTTACCTTTATTCTGATGCCTGCTATTCTGCCTTATGGGTTAACATATCTGGACAACAGCAATATTATTGGGTCTCTGAGAGTACTTGGTGTCATGTAATAATGGTTTAACTAAATGTACTTTTTCTTATGCTTCCTATAATATAGACCCTAGTCTACCAAGAAGAAGAAAAGGAGGAGGAAGGAAGGAAGGAAGGAAGGAAGGAAGGAAGGAAGGAAGGAAGGAAGAAAGAAAGAAAGAAAGAAAGAAAGAAAGAAAGAAAGAAAGAAAGAAAGAAAGAAAGAAAGAGTGAGGCATGTTTTTGTCTTCATCCCACTTCTGATCAGAGCAGGCATAGCTGGCTCAATACCCATTGACACATCAGCCTTTATCATGGGAGATAAAAACTTTAGACTTACTTCTTATGAAATAAAGGGAACTCTGCATAGCTTTTGAAAATAATCATTGTTTCTATGCTAATTGATCTGGAGCAAATTTAAAAATAATCTCATGGTTTGAGAAAACTTCAAAAGAAAGAGACAAAGACATACACCAGATAAGTGGTACCAGTGTCTGGCTAACTACTCTGTTATCAGCACTAACTGGGGCTTTAGTTCTCATTCTGTTTGGATTAGTGGCAGGGCTTTGCATATTAAACTATATGGCCAATTATGCATCAGTTCAGTAAAATTAATGGTCCTTAGAACCAACTATACCTTTTTAGGGCAAGATGAGTTAGATTTGACTTATTCATTAAGACCAGTGGGAAATATAACAGGTTCTCAGACCTTAGTAGGCTCCCAGACCTTAGCACAACTGACTCCATGATGAAAGTACCATTCAGACCATAAAACTCAGCATGTATATAGTACTACCCACCAGAATGAAAACAAAGGACTAATTCATCAAAGTCCATAGTTCTGGGAAAGTCTCTAAATGCGCTAACCTTGATTTCTGTCTTCTATATTTCCTCTCCTGGCTAACTGCTCTTGTTAAATTAAGTATGTTAACTCAGAACATGGTTTTTGTGCTTAAAATCTCACCCTGAGAAAGGCTCAGTGCTACACTGGGAGCTTGGGATTCCAGTGTAGTTACTGGCCTGCTAGCAAAGACTTTCTATTGGCTTAAACCCATGCCCAAGCAGTCTTTTTTGGAGGATACCCCACAGTATTTTCATGTTTGATTTTCAAATGAAAACAATAACCAAGTAATAAATATGCATAACATAATGTAACTACTCCATGTACAACCACATATGTATTACTTACTTAACCAGGTCATACTTATGCCTAACATGATAGAACTAAAAATGTATTATATAGTTTAGAATAGGTTGCAATGTCTCTTGAGGAACATTCTTGTAGTATCTCATAACTTAAATAAGATAGATACTGACATTATCACAATTGATGTTACATTATGTGATAAAGAAATCAAGAAAAGAAAACACAAATATCTTCACAAATATGTTCTTAACAATATATGACAGAAACTCTTAAGTCAATTGTAATCTTGTTTCTGCAACTAGTCATGTGACTTTAGTATTTACAATTACCTTCATATATTAACCCGTTCTATATTTCTTCCACCCTCAGCAAGCACTTCAATAGGCTTAGGATCTTTAGCTCATAACTTCATTACTGAAAGGTCTGTTCTCTTTGTCATACCACCTAAGTTGGATTGGTATATTTTCTCATTGATTTTAATCATAGGTACCATCATAGTGGGGTATTCCTGTGACAATCTGACCATGTTTGGGGGAGGAATGTGGAAGGACTTTGGAACTTTGGGCTAGAAGATCCATTCAGTGTTAAGAGAATGGGAAATGTTCTGTAGGAGGATAATAATCATTATCTTGGAAAATAATAATGAGAACAGTGCAGAAGATGGAAGCCTGGCATGTGAAATTTCAGAGGGAAAATTAAAGACTATTATCAGGGCCATTGCTATTTTGATTGTGAAGATTCTGTGGTTTTGGTTAGCTGGGG
>JADRCC010266049.1:0-13445 GCA_019843855.1 Hylomyscus alleni | reverse complement strand
CCCCCTTCAGAGTGCAGAGTGCTGAAAAGTCCAGTGGCTGCTTCTGAATAATGACTTTCTGTCAAGCGGCTTGATAGGGTTTGATGTAGAAGAGGCTGGGTTTCAATTCTTCTGGAGTAAGTGTGTGCTTTGGGCAAGAAGATCTGACTGGAACCTTGAGCAGTGCAGTGCTGATAGGAAACAGTGTGTGGGCTCTGAGAGGCAGAAGCAGTGTGAAGCTCCTGCAGCCTCGGCTACTCCAAGCCGCATGTTGTTTGTGGGAGTGTTTGGAATGAAACTGAATTTTTTTCCTCATGTGTTTTTGTAATTAGGAAAAATTTCTTCTTTTTTCACTGCCATGTAACACAAACCCCAGTTCTTAGTTCCTCCACCAAATCTTGTCTATTCTGTGCTTACTGGTTTAGTAACACACCTAGGGTAAAGGTGGGACAAGAAAGGCCCTAGGTGTTACATGTCTGTGCCTTCTTATTTATGAAAAATCATTTATAGGTTTTCAGAAAAACCAAGGTGTGTGCTTCCCCCTTCCATAGCCAGAGTAGGGTTAGTCTTGTGGATTTGCTTCTGCTCTTTATTGTCTTCATGAAAGCACAGGTTGTATATGGCTTTCCAAAGATTCAAGGAATTTGTTTGTTTGCTTGTTTTTGAGACAGGATTTCTCTGTGTAGCCCCGGCTGTCCTGGAACTCACTCTGTAGACCAGGCTAGCCTCAAACTCAGAAATCCGCCTGCCTCTGCCTCCCAAGGGCTGGGATTAAAGGCATGCACCACCACCACTCGGCTATAAGTTTTTATACCAATAAACATTTCAACTCTTCTTATATCCTGTCTCTTGAACCCTGCCCAGCTAACAAAGTCTTTCAACTATTGATCATTATGGAGTAGTTACTTCTTAATACTTCACTGTTCCAAATCACAGTGAGGTAATAATTTTGGTTCTTCAAGAGCCAAGTCAAGTCTCCTCCCAGAGTTGATACCAGAGTGCCTCTGGACACTCCGAACGCATGTAGTACTTTGTTTACACCTTGCCCAAAGTGGCTTATCAATTAGAATTCAGTTAGAACTAGAAGTCTACTAGCAGAGTAGGAGGCAAAGAAAGATGAAATAGATTACAGTCTAAATATGCTATGTCATTTTGCCACCGTATTTTCTGTTAGGAGAATAGAAAATTATTTTCATTGGATTTATACATATTTTTTTAAAAATGCTAACTTAAAAATTACTTTTATAAAGTGTGTGTGTGTATGCGCGCCCACATGTTTTGGCACATGTGTGGAGATCAGTTCCCCTTTTACTATGTGGGTCTAGGGCTGAACTCGGGTAAGAAAGGATTGACAGCAGGAGCTTTACCTGCTGAGCCATCTTTCCCACATATTACCTTCCTGCATGAGAATAAGGCTCAGGTTCAAGAGACCATCAAGCATAGACTATATTTTCTTTCTTCATGTGGGCCACCCTGTGTCAGTACCACCTTTCTTCCGCCTGTCCTGGAACATCTGGCCGCCTTTTCCTGTAATATCAGTGCCCTTGCTGGGACCAAATGCCTTACATCTTTCCTTCAGTCTGTGTTAGTCATCACAGGTAGGCTGAGCTGGGCCCAGCTCATGTTCATGGTGAGAGTCCAGGCTGCCAGATTGTTTGACTCGTACCTTAGGAATTTGGAAAGGGAGGTGTGGCAATTAGCCTGCTGATCCTGATTTTGCTGGATACTCACATATACCAGAGTAGGGATGTACAGTTTTTCCTGGACCCACATGGCCAAGCTTGACAGTGTAGGGAAAGTTGTTAACTGGTCACAGAGAAGCACAGACAGTATTTTGAAATGGCACCACAGACTAGACGGTTACCAAGATTATTTTGTCTTGAGCATGGAATCCACTTTCCTTCACAAAGAAAGAAAAGTTAGAGTTGTCTTCGCCCTGCAAAGATTCACTGATTTGGTGGGCCAGTATTCATTAGGATACAGAACCTAAAGGGATATATTATTCAAGAGTAGATATAACATTCATTAACATTCTCATAGTTCCAAAAGCTTCATGGGCTTTTTTTTTCCCCAGCTTGTTGAAATTTGTAAAGGTGTGCTTTGTTTGGAACCACATTGTAGTGGGTGATCTCTCGAACTCAGAGAAACATTTGGCTTTTGGTTTTCCACCTGTCACCAATTTGTATTTTGGGTAAATGATGCCAAGAATTATCTATTGTAACTGACATCCACTTCCTCTGGCTTGAAATAGCTTAAGTAGACTCATGCTAACTTAATTCCCTGTCACTGCCTGCATGGTGGGTAGCACAGAGCCCAAGAAGAGATTCATAGCCCGTGGAGTAGCAACTAAATATTCCTACCCCTGTGCAGTTAGAGCGTGGAGCCATCTGACTGAAGATGGGCCAAAGGGCGGGCAGTTCAGTCAGGAAAAGCTCATTTCTCCTCTTTTCTGTTTCTCTTTGTTAGAAGAATGGCTTTGGTGGTTTGATGTGAATGCTGATGCCAAAATCCAGTGTAAAATCTGATCATGTCTTTTCCCACTGACTAACTGATGTGCAACCTTGACAAAGTAGAATCTGTCCTGCTTGAGAGACTTTTCACAATATGATCCCACTTGATGCAGGGCAAGTATAGGGGACTTGGCATTTGGCAGTGAAACTTAAAATCTTTGCAGCTGAAGAACAGCAGGGTGAGTGCAGCATTGCTGTATCTGTGCCCTTCAGAATGTGCAGCAGCCGGCTGCAAATGATAGTCTAATTTGATGTGGTAGCTCCATTTGAAAGCGGAAGCTGCTGGTTTCAGAGCGGTTCCCTGTAGGATAATGAATTGTCATGCCTCTGCTGATTATCTAACAAGTTTGTACAACGTGTAACACAAGCTGACAAGACAAACAATTTTATTAATTTAAGCCTGCTGCTAATGGGATTGCAGTACTATATGAATGTAGGAGTATTATCCACAAATACAAGAGTGTGCTACTCCACAAATACTTGTAGTCTGGGCCTGGTAATGGAAACAGTCTATTAATTTTTTTAAGCAATGTTTAGTGTTTCCATTTGTCTTAAATGAAATGAAATTCAGTTGGATTTGAATTGAAAAATACTTATGCATGTCTGGGGATTTATGAAGCTCAAATAAAATGAGTTGTAATATCAGCTTTTGAAGTGGTAGAGTTGATAAATGCCAGTGGGCAGTAGATAAACTTACCGTTTTTACAAACCAATTACAACTAGAGTTTTGTCTTCATTGTGTCTAGAGTTTGGTCTTTAGTAGAGAGGTAGTGAAGCCTCTGGGGAGAAGGATTTTACTTCCAGTACTTGGCCTTTGATCTGCAGTATTTTAATTTCAAATTCTTTCATTCTTAAATGTGAACTTGACAATTTGAGGTAGTTGAATCTTGGGTTGTTGACTAGAATTGATTAACTGTGCTTGTGAAACCAATTTATCATCCATGAGAAATGAGGCTAGTTCAGGTGAAGAAGAAAGAGGTGTCTCATGAGTTCTTTATAATGTAAACCTGAGAGAGGTGCTCTCCAGGAGAAAGACCCCAAGGAGTCGGTACAAACTGTAAGGCTAGATGGATGTTGGGATAATTTCAGCAAAAGAGGCTCTATTTCCATGGCTTCTTCTCTGGGGATATTGGCCGGGAGATGCAGCAATATAGCCAAGTCTTGCTACTCGTGACACCTACCAACATGCATTGCTTTGGGATGAAGGATGGAAACTGCCAAATTAAAGTGTCAGACAATTAAGAATTTAAGGCTTTTGCATTTTAAAACAAAACAGTATTTGTCGTTTGTTCTTTTATTTATTTCTTTTTAAAGATTTATTTATGTATATGAGCACTGTCTTCAGATCCCATTGCAGATGGTTGTGAGCCACCATGTGGTTTATAGGAATTGAACTCAGGACCTCTGGAAGAGCAGCCATTGCTCTTAATTGCTCTCCAGCCTGTTTGTTCTTTTCTTAAAGTAAATCTTTGGCAGACAGCACAGGAGGCAGTACTGTCACCATCATGGATCATTTATCTGGGACTATAATGTTTCCCCCATTCAGTGATGGCATTGCTGCCTGTTAACCATCCTACCTATCTCCCTCTATTGCCCTTAAAATGTCTGCATTGGGATTGGCTTAGGCTCCACAGATATGATGTGTGTGGTTTTCAAAGTGTATGGAACAGAGAAGGAGGGGAATGTGGCAGGTAATTTGGGCTAATTTAAGAATTCAGAAAGTGGAAAGTAAATTTAAGGTGTGCTTCCACCTCCCACCCCCTTTGCCTCTGCTTCTTGCTGGACCTTCTGCATAGCCTGAGGGCCTTTTTTTTCCCACTAGCTTCTGTGCCAATCAGTTCCCATGGAATTTTCAGAGCTTACCCTCTGCTGAAATCTGTGACACCATTGAATGTGAGCTCCCTCCAATTGTATACCTGCTCCCAAACAAATTAGATGTACAGTTTCTTTATGTCTTAAGAGGCAAAATTGCTAGCTGCTGCCAGGGATAATAATATATTTTCAGATTGGTACAAATTTCAAGTAATTTCCAATTCTATTCCCAGTACTAATAAAAGTTATTCTTCATTTAAATGTAAATGGTATTTCTCTGCCTATCTTTGCTGCTTTAGAAAAGCTTTTTCCCCCACTAAATAACTTTTGTATTGAGATCAACATCCAGTCATTGGAATAGGGTACAGCAACATTAAGTTCAATGAATAGTGGTATATGCACTGCAATAGCTACTATCCGAATCAAGATGAACATACTTTTAGTGCCCCAGAACATTCCTGTATGCTCATTCCCAGGCAATATTTTTAACATTTGAGGCAGTGTGCAACTTAAATCATCATTGTTTAGTTGTGCCTATTTCTTGAACTTCATGAAGTAGAAGCATACAGTAGGAACCTTTTTTCTGGCGGGTTTTACACAGTACAGCACCCGAGATGTATAATTTGTATCAGTGATTTCCCTGTATGGTATTCTGTTGTTACACTCTGGTTGGGTCATCTGTGCTTTTCTTCATGGTCATTTAGATTAGTTCCAGGGAAGGGTATTGTGTCTGTTGGCAGAGCTGCTAATATACACTCTGAACAGAAGTTTCCGTTCTGTTAGAGTATGTTCGGATCATGGGATAAGAAGTATTTGGCTTGTTTGACACTGCTAAATCCTTCTCTTATTTGAAGGCTTGGAAAGTTGCTCATTTATCGTCTTTGTGGCGTCAGTGTTTGTTATTCTGACCTGTTCCTCGTACAATATCATTTTGTTTTCAGTTTGCATCCCCTAATGACCAGTGTGTGAGAACAACTGCTTGCAAGGTTATTGGATATTTAGGTGTTTCTTACAAAATTCAATTTTCCAAGCTGATTTTATTTAATTTTTTTTTAATATTGAACTGCTCAGCTTTTTCATACTGGTTAGAGTTGTATGTATTTAGAGTTGTATGTATATTCTGAATTTGGTTTTTAGTTAGATTTTTGTGTCATGAACATTGCTACTCTTGAGTGACTGTTGGCTTTTGAGACAGGTCCTCAACAGCTAGACTTGGCTAGGCTGGAGCTTGCCGTACAGACAGGCTAGCCGGATCCTGCCTCGGCCTGAGATTATAATTCTCTCAACCATGTCCAGTTGCCGATGATTTTCTTAAATGGTTCTGAAAATGTCTCCTATGTACTTGCTTCTTCATTTTATTTAGGAGAGAAGAAAAATTTGCTTTCTTTTTATTTTTGAAAAGTTTTTCTCTCATTAGTGTTCCTACTATGCTGGAATATAGGTATGAGGCGCATGTAGATAACTACCCAGGGAGTCCTGACTCCCAGGTGAATTCCAGTTTTCCTTGTGAATGGCTCTTTGAGAAATGTAAATCAGTCTTGTAACATAGACACCAAACTAGCTCACCAGCCACTGTGATCTTGCTATATAAGGTTGAAATATTTAAAAATATACAGCAAAGTTATAAAACAGCATTGTTGGTAAGTATTGCTACTGTCCCTATTTGACAAATGAGGAAATTAAAGCTCACAAAGATGTCCAGTAGCGAGACATGGTTTGATAGGATGTTGGTGCTTCATGTCCTTATTTCTTTCACAGCTGGGCCCTGTCCTGCACAATCCTGTTAGTAAATTTTTACTATGTTCAAAGTGTTTCCTTGGAAAGTCAGCTATAAAAAATAGTTCCATCCTTAGAGAATTTACATTCTTAGTCCATCTATTGTATACTATCTGTGATAATTTGATTTTGATAGCTTAATTAATTATTTGATTTGATTTATAAATTTAACAGATTGTATATACCAAGTAGGATTACTTTCTTTTTCATTTTTTTATTGATAAATTTCTGGTAATGTGTGACAATGGTGTTGAAATCCTATTTCAGAACACACTGCTATCTTGTAGTTTTTCATGTTGATCTTGTAGTTTTTCATGTTGATTTTTATTGCTAAATCTACTGGGAAAATTTTAATTGATATGTTATCTATTGGTGAGAACTTGGAATAAGCAGTTTTAAAGGAAGGAACAGTTGTTGCTTTCAGATTTCTTTTAAGGTAACAGGCATTATTGACTATTAGTATAGGACTTTTTAAATGAATGTTGTATAATATAGGCTGGTCTGGTATCTGTCAGGCTTTCTCTGTGTAAAGGTTTTTTTTATTTTGTTTTGGTTTTTGGTTTTTTTGTTTGTTTTTTGTTTTTGTTTTGCAATTAATACTATGTTAGGAAGGCACATTGGAATTGTATAGATTCTTTTTAAATTATGTCAGCATAGAGCCATGTTTTTATGCTTTATTCAATGAGCACTAATAGTTTCTTTGTTTTGCTGCCAAAATTGTCCCTGATTAGCCAGTGACATACCTTAAGCTGACTCCTATATATATCCCAATCATTAACTTCATGGTTCTGGAATGAGACTTAATTCAAGCATCTCTATCCCAGCTCTTGAGTTAACATTTTTATAAGAAGTGTTACTTTATATTTTAGTAGAAAATCACATTTAAAATTATGCTCCGGGCTTTAGATGTGTTTCTCATTGCTGGAGTGCTGGACTTTTTGCTGTCAGTTCATCAGAACTAGAGAATAAATGTTTGAAAACACACACACACATACACACACACACACACACGTTTATTTTTGTAGCTATATCTCTTTAAAATTGCACATAATTTATTTATGCCAATGCCTTTCATTTTAATCCAAAGTATAAGGTCCATCTCCTGTTCTCCAACAGTGAGAGGCCCCTTCTGTTGCTTGCTGACTTGGTCATTTCCTGTATATGTAACTAGTTCTTTCGGTTTTGCTACTGGCTTGTCCCCTAGGTAGGTACCCCAATCAGCACCCTTCCTCCTCAAGCAGAGACTCTTGTTTGACATAAATAGGTCCTGATAGTCCTGTCTCTCCCTTGTTCGGCTTTCTTGGAGTTCTGCCACTTGACAGGGTATGCTCTTTGTAGAACCTCCTTAGCAACTTGAACTGTGGCTACAAATGCCATTTTAGTCTACCTAGGATTTGGATTTGGGCTTCTGTGACTTGATTCATTAATCATTTATTTGTCCCATTAATTTTTCCCACTTGTTTATTATGTGAAAGAAATAGAATAGCAGACATGAGAAAATGACATTATCTGAGAACTGTGTATGGTATTACAAAACAGACTCACTCACTCACACATACAGAAAAATATCCCATTGCTTTAAGTAAGCTTTCAGTTTTGTGTTGGCAGCATTGGGTTCCAGGCAGCCACAAGGCTTCCCAGTTGAATGGAGGTTAAGCTAGTTGTGTCTGAAATCAGCTACATCTCTAGGTCTTAGACACTGAGAGGATATTACATTTAAATCTGTGTTTCAGTATATTCATTGATACTCTAATGATGGCTGTCCATGTTTACTGATTAGTAAATAAGGCTAAATGAGCAAATACCCAGGACTCCCTTTATCCCTTTCTTTTGGTTTGCTAAATACAGTGATCTATTTGCTTGATCACAGCCAGTTAAGAATGTTTTGTTTGACCTTAATACCATTCAGTTTTGAACTTTCCTTCTTTTGTCTAAAACAATCGTTATGTACCTCAATAGTAATAGCAGAATTAGTCATGAATTAGTCAATGGATAACTTGGCAAGTGTCTCAGAAGGATTCTTTCACTACATGTTCACCCCTGGCTTCCTGGTGTTGGTTTCTGTTGTTGTTGTTTTGATTTGGTTTGGTTTTGCCGTTATTATGGGAAGTTCTTTGGCAAATATTTAAAGACATACATGATTCATATATCCCAGGCTAGGCTCAACTTTCTGAGTAGCTGAAATTGACCTTGAACTACTGATCTACCTCCACTTCCCTAGTGTTGGGTTTATGGGTTATGTGTTACACTCCAGGCTCTGTGCTGCTGGGAATTGAACCTAGGGGTTTATGCATGCCAGGCAAGCACTCTACTAATTGAGATACACTCCAGTCTTGTGAACTCTTTTTAACTAAGTTCCTTGAGTTTAGTAGCAGTCCTTCAAGAGTTATCTTTTTTTCTAACAACAAATATATGTTAGCCACTTATTCTTGACTCATCAAGGTTTGATTGTGTGTCTATGTATGTATTGACTGCTTGTATTGTAAGGAGGTGAAGTTGAACTGAAATCCACATTATAATTGCAAACTGTGCCTATTAAATTTGTAGTTTTTCAGAGTCTTAGTTTATAGCACAATACAATTTTAGGGAACATTTAAACGGCATAGCAAGGTTTAAAAATATATCTCAAGTGGTGTGTTGTGCTCCATATATACCTTAACTAGGGCTTCTGGGAAGCACAGCTCTTGTCACATCTCCATATGGTTTTCTAGGCCACCTAGCTCTAGCATTTTGGCCACCCGAAGCAAGATTAGCTTTCTGGAAAACTTTAAATTTTTTGCCCGCATCTAATTATGCTTCAGCTTCATGGACTGTAGCTAAGTTAATCACCCCTGAATCTAAGCAAGTGTCTCTGTTGGGTGAGGACTGAGACAGACAACACTTTGTAGAAAAATTTTCGTGAATTCATTTGCAATGGCAGTCCAAGGGGTTAAGATCTAAGGCAGTCCATGGCCCTACTTTGCCAGCTATACTTTAAGGTGATAAAGTCAGTACTCTAGTACAGCGAGGCGTATTTGAACTCCTGTATTAGTTGAGAATAGGAAGACAGTCAAACAAACAAATAGGAAAGCATGCCAAAAGTCAGAGAGTTTGAGGCTTTTAACATAAACATGCATTATGAGCTTAGCACTCATGTACCACTCCTCATCCTTTCCTACCTTTTCCAAGAGCTCTGGCAACCCAAAAGTTCCATTGCTGCTTAAATCCCACCCTGTGGTTCAAAGTCTAGCATCCATCTGGTCTGATTAGTCATTTGGTTTCATTTTTAACCACCATCTTTCTTTGAAAACTGTTAAAGTTAGTTTTGTGCCCTTCAGGTCTTTACTCTTACTTGGTCAAAGCCCTTGCCTTTTGTATTATCCTGTCTTCAACTTTTCCTTGAAGGCGTGTCTTCTGAATGGCAGGTGTGACTGGTTAGTATTCTCCAGAGACTTATACCTTGATTTCATGTATTCTTTTCAAATTACTGGCTGTTTTAGGTAATCTCAAGAAATGTACACCAGAAGTTAATTGATTAAATTGTGAATCTGTGGCATAGATGTTTAGACATAATTATTATTTATATAATTCTTTATAATTATTCTTGTAATAAGTGGATAGGTAGATCTAGATCCCCTCCCTCCCTCTGACAGCAGGCTTGGTTTCATCTCTGTAAATGTTTTCAGAGGGTCTCTTTTCTCTCAAATGTACATACATCCCTGATGTTCACATTCATCAGGATAGCAGTCATTTTAGGACCTATTATAAGGAATCCGTCTTCATTCAGTTACGTGTTTGAAATCCTTGTCTCTGGGTGTAGTGCAGTCTGTGATACTTCTTTGGCGTTAGGACTTCATCAACAGGAATTCTGGAGGAACATAGTTCAGCCTCTAAATTAAGCAAGCACGCTCAACACCCTGGCCCATCAAAGTGACTTTGACCTAAACTTTACATCTGAAGTGACTGAGGACCCAAGCAAGTTCAAATCTCTAGCACCTGAATAAAAGCCAGGCAGGGTCACATGCTCGGGGGGATTGGAGGCAGGCCTATGATGAGGGCTTGCTGGTCAGCCAGTTACATCCTAAACCAAGCTTCAGTAAGACATGGTGTCTCAAAAAAATAAGGGTAGACTTTAATGCTCCACACCTACACGTGGGTGAGCACACTTGCATACACATGTAACTATGTAGGTGACTTTATCACTAGTGTACAATCTTTATTAGGTAGTCTTCTTGTAGCTCCACCTAAAGACAAGCTTTAAAAGAAGAGCCAAACTGTCCGTAACAGTATTTCCTCATAGCATGGTCTCAGAAAGAGTAGAAATAGGCCAGATATCCAGACATAGGGGAATAATCAAGTAAACTATTTATGATTAATGGTTGTAAAAGATTTATAACTTTTAATAAAACACAGAAATTGTAATTATGTTTTGAATTATATAGAATACATATTCTAATTTTATGTCTATTAAAATTGTAATGATTATTTGTAAATTTATTTAGCATGCAGTGTTAAGTGATCAAAAAAAGGAAAGATCAGTTAATTTATTTGTAGAACAGTTAGGATTGGGCTGAGATACGTAACATATGGTAGGACTGAACAGATCATGTGCTAGGGTACAGAGAAGCAAGGGCGCTTGCTGACAGTTGAATGGAATAAAAACATGCTTCTGGAGGACTTTCTGTGAGACTTGTCTGTATAAGTGACTGTCTTATGAAAGCTGGCGAGGCTTCCCTAGTAGGACTATACTTTCTTTATGTTTCTCTTTGAATTTTTTGAAAAAAAGTGTTTCTCAAACTTTTTAGTAAGAACTTCATTGTAAATTTAGAGTTTTTCAGAGAGATTTTGTTTCTATGGATTAATTATATATAAATAATTACTTATATTAGACATTGAAGAAATTTAAAAATTACCCACTTGAATCTAATGAATCCTTGGCTTCTTGGCATTAAGGAACTTTTTTTTTTTTTTTTTTTTTTTTTGGATAGACATACCTACTATGAGAAGAAAATTGAGACTGGTAACACATTTTTTAAGGATGCAAATCTGTTTTTAACGTGACCTATTATAGCATTGCATTCTCTGATCTTCCTTTGGAGTTTCTCTTCTGATGTCTTCTTTTAGTTGATGTATTTGAAGGAATTCTTGCTCTGGGTTTCTGGCTGGTTGGAAAGGGGGAAGAAGAGAGGGCCAGGTTTGTAGTATGGGAACTGGCACTCTTTATCAGCAGCATTTCCCAAGTGATGAGCATATTGAACACCATCAGCTCCATGGAAAGCTTTCGAATTAAAAGTGGCTGTGGATTGTTTAGTCAGTACTGTTGTTTAAAAAGATAAACCAGGGGTTGGAGAAATGGCTCAGCGGTTAAGAGCACTGACTGTTCTTCTGAAGGTCTGGAGTTCAAATCCCAGCAACCACATGGTGGCTCACAACCATCAGTAACGAGATCTGAGGCCCTCTTCTGAAGTGTCTGAAGACAGCTGCAGTGTACGTACATGTAACAAATAAATACATTTTAAAAAATAAATAAACTAGGTATCTGTCACTGTCCCATCATTATACTCATTTTGGTCACATGTAGTTGGAACCCATAAAAATACTATCAGAAGCTAAACTGGGATGTGTCCCAATTCCGACTAGACAAAGAGAATGTAAAAAACAACTCTAAAATCTTAGCCTGCCCCTGCGTCAGAGAACAAGAGCTGTGTACTGGGCCCTGCCGCTTGTGGGTCTCTTGTTTAGAGTGCAATGGGAACCATTCCTCTGAGTGTTTGCAACTCTGCTACCATTTAGGTGTAGGGTGACTCCTAAATAATTTCAGGTGATAGACCTGGTAAGAATCATGTCATGGAGCGATGTAATGCTGTCATTTTAATCCAGGACAATTCTCCTGCTATAATGAATATGTGCTGAGTCCAGACAATCATCTATTCAAGTCGTTCAAATTAAGCATAATTTGTTTTTCTATTGTTTTTATTAATAGGACTGAATATTCATTGATTTATTGACATTTGCTAACAAATGTTCTTTTTTGTCAAACTTTTGGGGTGGGATTCCTAAGTGGATACCATTCAATTTACCACCTCTTTTTTTTTTTTTTTTTTTTGCAGCACTATTATCTTAAGCAGTGACGAAACTTTTCTCTGTCTTCTATCTGGAAAACATCAATATTCTAGAAAAGCATAAATCAAGATATACAGTGTTATGGTCTACTAAATCTGATTTCAGATAATGATGTAGTTATCTATAGGCTAGCATGCAGTTCTGTACTGAGAACTTTACGATTTTCACAGAGGTGATCTTAAAGTTCCTGATTTTTTCCATATTCATGAATTTTTAGAAGTTCTTTGTTTCCTTTGCCATAGGAGCAGTCTGCTTCCTTTTGCCAATTCCTGCATAGTGCATATTTCTGGGTTTCTCTTGCGTGTGCAAGTGTGGGCGTATCATAATAGTGTGATTTTGAGTTCTCTTCATCCTAACTCTGGGAGGAGCTCCATGTACTTGCTGGTCTGAGATGGCGCTGTATTGCAGATGCTGCCAACAGTTTCCTTTGGCCCCAGTCACCACCTTCAGTTTGCTGAGTGCAAAGGATACAGTAACAAAACCAAATGGAGTAGAACCTTGGTGCTCTTAGAGCAGGCTGGGATTGCTAGCAACATTTCTTTTGATGTTAGTATTTTTGAGCTTTTGTTGAATTGATTTTCAGAAATCCTGTCTTGTTTCTTATTTTCATTTATGTATATAACAAAAGGATTTTTGATCAGAGGAAAAAAATAATTTGTAAGTTGGTTTCAAATGATGTTTCCAGGACTGGTTTGTAAGATCAGATGTGAGTTTTTCAAATTGGAACCTTTCCTAATAGGCCCTTGGGAAATGTCTTAGCTAAATTGTAACAGTGACTGGTGAAGTCGATTGAGGTAAATTGCTCCCATTGCTGAGGGCTCAGAAACCAGACAGTCAAAGCTAAAATTCCTGGGAAATCGGGCTGAACTATTATTGCACATGGTCTCCCCCTTTGGATGGAGAAGAGGGCTGGTGTCACTGTTGATGGAGGAGAGGAGATTAAAGCCTGTTTTTTTGCAATGAATTGGCAACATGCTCTTTGAGAAACTAAAGAGAAGTTTATGAGAAGACTATTAGGATCAGCTGGGTTTTTATTTTCAATATCAACTACCAGTTATGCCTAAGTACACACCCTGATGCCATTGGACTTTAGTGTTTTGTCTCTGAAAAGTAGCACCCAGTGAATTCAAAATCGTGGTATTACCCAGAGCACTTGAATTTCTATTTAACATTCAACTATTGATCTCTTGTTGTTGTTTTTTTTCTTTCTTTCTTTCCTTGTGTGTGTGTGTGTGTGTGTGTGTGTGTGTGTGTGTGTGTGTGTGT
>JADRCC010266046.1:1571-19484 GCA_019843855.1 Hylomyscus alleni | reverse complement strand
CACACACACACACACACACACACACACACACACACACACACACACCACATCACACCACTACACACTTGCAAACAAACATTCATATACATAAAGTAAAAATTTTTTTTCCTGTTTTTTTGAGACAGGGTTTCTTTGTATAATAGCCCTGGATGTCCTGAAACTTGCTTTGTATATCAGGCTGGCCTTGAACTCACAGAGATCTAAGTTCCAAGTGCTGGGATTAAAGGCATGTGGCACCACACTAGGCATAAAAACATTTTTAAGTTCATAAAAATAAATATAAATATAAGCAAAACTAAAAAGGAACTGTTCTACTGAAGTAAGGTGGCTAGTACAACAAATAAAATAAAAATGATTATCATTTTACATATAAAAAATTTTATCCTTAAAAAGTTACTTAGGGATAGTTCACAAAGTAACCATTCTAAAGATCTAAATATCTTTAGATAGTCACTGTCACTAACAACCAAAATAAGTAAACTAAAGATTTCAGATTGAAGTATAGTGTATTCACTCATTAGGTCAGAACGAAAAGAAGTAGCAGTGCATGCCTACAGGGGCTGATGCTCTGTCCACAGAGGCTAGGAAACTTACTTTTGTCTGCCTAGGAAGTACTTAAGCTGCATTTACGATGAATGAATTTCATCCTCAGTAATACATTCTGAATTATTATCTGTTGTATGTCTATCATTATTAACATTACTTAATTAGGAATGTAATAGTCACATAGGAAATATTTCAAGCTTTTAGGATTATTAATGATATGAAAAATTCCTTAGTAAATATAATGCTAAGTAGAAGATGAATTTAATCTGTATATTCTATATAGTCTGACTTTAAAAACTATTTTATGTCTATGTATGTAGGAATATGTCGTAAATACACTAATTATATTAGTAGTAGTTTATCTTTGGCTGCTTAGAATTATGGCTAATATTTTGTTTAAATGTTTGGTAATTTCTAAATATCTCAGAATGAAATCTATATAATTTATAGTAAAATTCATCATGTTACACTTTAATAGTTGCCATATAAGAGATTAACTGCAACCCATTTAACTTAATGTAGTTTTCATAAAATAAACTACATTTTGAAGGAAGATGTTTATGTTTAGTTATGTTTAGTACAGTTTCAATTAAAGCTTTCAGTTGGAAATATCAGAAAAGCAGATGTAAATAGTGACTTAAACAAGATGAAAATTTATTTCCCTCATGTAACTATAAGTCTGGAGGCACAGCCTAGCTGGTGTTGCTGCAACCGTTTTATAATGGCGGGACTAGTATCACTTGGATTCTTTTGGATATATTCCATCACTGCGAAATAGCTGCTTGAATTACTGGCAGTGTCCCATACACAAGCAGAAGAGCTACTGGGAAGGGGCCAAGGGGTGCCAGCACCATCTGTGTCTTGTATCAGGAATGCAGTAGCATTTCCTCAGGCAATTTTTAGATTTCATTTGGCACATCTATATTATATGACTATCCTTAGGAGGCCAGAAAGTATTTAGTTTTTATAGTCCAAGTACTAGGGACAGGCAAGGGAGAAGGGATTGAAAATTAGTGTTGAATTAGCCAACTAGTGGTGTCTGCCACAAACAGGACATAGTAGGCCTTCAGTTACATCTATTGATTCCCTGAATTCTTGAGAAGTTAAAGACAAATCATCAAATTTGTTTCAGTGGTTAATACTTCCCTCTGAGCCTTATAAGATATAATTAGAGTTACTTCTAGTGCTCTTAAGTGATTAGTAGGCATGGTAGGCTGCGTAATTGTCCCCTGATGATGCCCATGTCCAAATTCTCAAGACCTGTGAATATGATATATTCTATGGCAAAGGGCAGTTAAAGCTGATAGAAGTATTCTGGTTTATTCATGTAGTCCTTTAAAAGGTCAAGCACTCTTAAAAATGAGTAGAGGGCTAGAGAGAGATGGCTCAGCAGTAAAGAATACTTGTTGCTTTCCCAGATAACCCAGGTTTGGTTTCCAGCACCAAAGCTGGGTAGCTCACATTTGTAACTCTAGCTCTAAGGGATCCAGTACCCTCTTCTGGTATCCTCATGCCATTCAAAACACACACACACACACACACACACATACACACACACACACACACACACACACACAAAACAAAACATGTTTTTATAAAAATTCAAGTGGGAGACCGAAGAGTGCCAGTCGAGAGATATGATGCAAGCAAAGTCAGAGATGCTGTTAAAGATTTGAAAATAAAGAAGTCCTGATTCACAGAGCACATGTGACCTCTGAAGTTGGAACTAATGAAGAAAGGAATTCATCCTGTCTTTATTTTCTGTTGCTAAAACAATGCCTGTGGCCAGGTTCTTTAAAAAGTAGAGAGGTTTGTTTAGTTCATTTGTAGCTAAAAGTCCAAGATTGGTATCTCTGTTTGTTCTGTTGCTATGATAAAATACCCTGACAAAAGCCGCTTCAGGGAGAAAGGTTTGTTTTGACTCACAGTTCCAGATAGTTATAATCTGTCTTGGTGGGGAGATATGGCCGCAGGCAGGGAAACATGGTGGCAGGAGGGGGGTTGCTGATTACATTTCATCCACATTCAAGAAGCTGATAGTAGAAAAGAAATGGGCTGGCCTATAAGGCCTCAAGGGCTGCTGCTCCCAATGACCACGTCCTTTGGCAAGGCTTCATCTCCTAAAGGTTCCATAACTTTCTTAAATAGTACTGCCAGTGAGGGACCAAGTGTTCAAACACATACATGAACCACTGAAGGACATTTCTTATTCATTTGAGTAGCTCCATCTCTTTGGCCTTTGCTGAGGGCTCCATGGATTATAATAGAATCAGCATCATAATGGGAGGAATATATATAAGACCAGGTGGTAAGACCAGAAATCAGAGGGATTTATCGAGCCAGTATTTCTTGATTTTGTTGTTGTTGTTGTTGTTAATTTATAACAGTTTGATTTCACAGAAATAGCCATATCCTCAGAGAACTTTTAATAATCACTTGTGGGGGCGTGTCCCCAGTGACTTAATTAACTTTTTCTGGGTCCCACCTGTTACAGGCTTCACCACTTCCATACTGCCATTCTGGGCACTAAGCTTCCAGCATCTGAACCTTTCCAGATCATACTCAAACTCAGGAGCCCCTGTAACTTTAAAAATACAGGCTTCAAACATTTTGATTTTAGCCCAGTAAGACCTGTTTTGGACATCAGCTCATTAACTATAAACTAACTACAACATAAAATGAATGTTACTGTACCCCTCTAACTTTGTGATATTTTGTTATAGCAATAATAAAGTAGAAAAAGTAATATAACCTCAAATGTGTACCAAATAAACCCTTTTTCTCTTAAAAAAAAAGAAAAGAAAAAGTAATACAGATTAGGTATGTGGATATAACACATTACTAATATAGCAGTTGAGTTACTGCTATAACAGAAAATCCAAAAGTAGTTTTGGAACTTTGAAGACAGGTTAGGAAAATTCTAGATCAGTGGTTCTCAAATTGTGGGTCATGGCCCCTTTGGGGGTCATCTAAGACCATTGGAAAACACAGATAGTTATATTACAATTCATAACAGTAGCAAAATTATAGTAATAAAACAGCAACAACAATAACTTTATGGTTTGGGGGTCATCACAGCATGAGGAACTGTATAAAAGGGTGGCAGCATTAGGAAGGTTGAGAGCCACTGCCCCAGACTGTTAGTGGAAACATGGATTTCAGTCACTGTGTAAGACTCAGGAATTAAAGGAACAGGACAGAAAAAACTCACCTTAAAGAGTATCTAAACTCACCATGAGTAGATTGTCAGTGGGAACATAGATGTTAAAGATGTTGATAGTCAGGAGTCATTGGAAAATGAAGAAGCTGGAAAATGTAGGAGGGGAAGTGGTTTTATTGTAGTGGCAGGAAGCTTAGTAAGTTATGTTCTGTAATTATGTGAGAAGTATGGCTTATAATAAATTAACTTAGATTTTAACTGATGAGATTTCCAAGCAGTGTTGAAGATGAATTCTGACTTTTTTTTTTTCTGAGATAGGGTTTTTTTGTTTTGTTTTGTTTTTTGTTTTTTGTTTTTTTGTTTTTCGAGACAGGGTTTCTCTGTGTAGCCCTTGGCTGTCCTGGAACTCACTCTGTAGACCAAGCTGGCCTCAAACTCAGAAATCCACTTCTTTTTATGTGGTTAGTAAAATTTGGAAGTAGGCAAATTGAGAAGAGACCTGTTTAAAAAGATCCGGTTTTCTTTAGGTAGAGTTTGGGAGAATCAGGAGTTCAAGGTGTTTTTGGCAACATAGCAGATTTGAGGCCAGTCTAGGCTACATGAGACCCTGTCTAAAAAACAACCACTACAAACCTGAAGAAGTAATAACAACAACAAAACACCAAAAAGTTAGGACTTGATAAGTCTTTGTCTGTCAAAAGGGCATAGGGTGCTAACACTAAAAGAGTCACTGTCATGAAAGTGTGCTACTGAGAAACAGTGAAAGTAGTCCGTGCTGAAAATTTAGATCAAAAGGTCAGAGTCTTCATTTGGAACTAAAGAGGTCACCCATGAGGCTCATGATTCCCTTAGCACTTAAGCAGAAGCCGAAAATAGAGATGAGTTTATCAAGGCCAGATCTGTGGTTGAGCCTCTGTGTAACAGCAGCGAGTCTTTGGACTTATATGGTAGACCCGCAAGATGCTTGAGTATATTGTTCCAGCAGAAACACTATGACTTTGACTTAAAGGTACACAGAGAGGACAAAGTGAAAGAAGCTTTCAACACTTCTGAATTCAGCATTTAGGAAATAGGCTAATAGACCTGTTCAGTTTTGAGTACATGTTAGCTGTACTTCATGATCAAGTGGAAGTAGATGACTGCATGGCAGATCTAAAGAGTGACACTGAGAGAACTATTTAGACTTCCTGGCTAGATTTTAAAGTTGTTTAGGGCTATCATAGTGTCTTTTCCTTTTGCTGTGATAAAATACCCTGAAAAGACAACTTAAGGGACAAATGGTTTATTTGGCTTACAATAACACTATTGCTAGGATATCAAAGCAACAGGAATTTGAATTAGCTGGTCACTTATTTTTAAAGTTCAGAGTTGCAGGTTACAGTTCAGTAGGACAAGAAAGTCACAGCAGCAGGAGCCTGAGGGAACTGGTGACATTACATCCCCAGAGAAGAAAACAACAAATTCACACTTAGTATTCAGCTTGCTTTTTTTTTTTTTTTTTTTTTTACTTCCATACAGCCTAGGATTTCCTGCCTAGGGAATGGTGCCACCCACAGTGGGAAGGTCCAAAATAATCTCCCACAGACATACGCACAGGTCCCTCTTCCAGGTAGTTCTAGGTTTTGACAAGTTGATAATTAGCACTAGCCACCACAGAGCCGGTGACTTTTTTCTTTTCATTTTTTTCTATTTTTAAATAGACACATCTGTACTTGTTATACTGTGGCATTCTTACATTTTGTTTTTGTTACAGATCCAGAGATAGGAAGGATTACTGCATCAGGGATGACAAGAGTCTCATTCAAATCTAATTTGACAATTTGATAATAAGATTTAGACTTTTGAATTAGTCAGATTTAGATGAGGTTTTTAGACTGACTTGATACTGTAATATGTTGATACTGCTTACTTGATCCTATAGTCTGGAGATAGCTTGGGATGGGGTTGAATGTGTTTTTCAGATGAAATGGATGCAGCTTTCATGGCACAATGATTTTGTGGCATGATCTCATGGCATAATGAGAACTATGTTGGACTTTAATTCTGCAGAACTGTAAGAAAATAGATATGTGCTGTTATGCCTCTAATTGTGGTAATCTGTTACATTAAGACTAGAAAACAAATAGTGCAGATAGCCATTCTTTACACATAGACAGTGTGTTAAAGGGCAGGAAAACCTGAAGACAGATACTTCATTAATATGAATTAGTAATAAAAATATGGAACTGTTATTATCAGGGAAAACAGACTAAAACCTTAATAAGTTATTGTGTCATAGGATAGTTAAAAACATGGCAATTACAAAAAAAACAAAGCAGTAACAACAAAACTTTTCTCTAGTATAGAGTATGTAGGACAATTGAAAATTTCATGTACTGTGGTGCAGCTGTAACTGCTTTAGAAAACAGTTTCTTGTAAAGTTAAATTTGTAATAACCCTGTGGCCAGTAATATTTCTAGATGCTTACCCACAGAAAATGAAAATATATGCCTACGTACAAAACTGTTTAAGAATTTTGTAGCAACTTTATTCGTGATAGGTCTAGACCACAGCTAATCCAAGTACTTGTGTATAGAAGAATGGGTAAAGCATGTGATTTACTCCTGCAGTGGTGTGCTGCACAGCTATCAAAAGGAACAAACTGGTGATTCAGACAACAGCACACATAACCCTTTACAACTGACAAGTTGGAACAACAACAACAAAACAAAAAACTTTACAAAGAATGGTTTTACTTTTTAAATTGAAAAGACAGTCTAAACTCGTTTGTGTTGGTAGAAGCTGCAAGTATGGTGGCTTGGATGCAACTGTATAAAAACGAGCATGAGGCGCTCTATGAGCATACAAATATTCAGTAGTTTATTTTTGGTGTTTACATGCTTATCACACTTGCCAAACCTCATCTAAGTGAACTCTCAGCTGTTTTGGTTTATGTTACAACTCAGTTAAAGAATAACTTAAAGAGATTTTGTTAATGGCTTAGAGTAGGTCATGTAGACCACGTCTGGAGATACTGTTGTATGTGAAAGCCTATGTCTGAAGCGTGTTTTTGATTTGGGAGTTGAGTTCTAAAGAATATCTCCACATAGGCACTGTAACATACATGAATCTTCACTTCTATATATTCCCCCAATATCACACACACACACACATACACACACACTACACACATGCAAATATATGTTTCATTAAAGTGCTATAAAGGCAATTTCAGAAACACAGAAGCTGAAGTAGTTCGCTTCTAGTATATTAACATATAAATACAAAAGTTTTTTTCAGTCAGAATTAAGTAATGAAAATGTGGATCTACATAAAGAAATAGGATATTGGAAATAACTAAAAACACTGTGAAATATAAAACAAGCCAAGGGTTTGACCTTGGTCTGTTTGCATTGATGAAACATAGTATACTGTATAACATTGCCACCTACTTTATGGCAACGCAGTATGAATATAGACATGAATATGAGGTATAATGGTTGTCATAATTTATTTTGCTGAGGAGCAGGCAGCCCAATGGAGTGGTGGGATGCCTACTGAGGGGTACTAAATCAGAGATGGTTCTCAGTTAGCTTATAGAGTGTTCCTCTAGGACAGCATTTCTCAGTCTGTGGATCATAACCCCTTTCTTCAGGGGAGGCATATCAGATATTCTGCATGTCAAATATTTACATTATGATTCATAACATAATAGCAAAATTACAGTTGTGAAGTAGCAGTGAAATAATGTTATGGTTGGGGTCATCACAACATGAAGAACTGTATTAAAGGGTTGCAGCATTAGATAGGTTGAGAAGCACTGTTCTAGGAAGCAGTATATAATGGCATGTGTATGATGGTGTTTTAGTTCCAGTGCAGTAATATGAAGAAAAGAAGATTTTAGGAGATATTAACCACCCTACCTAAGAGACCAATGCTGTTCGAAAAGAAGCTTCATAGCACCACCTCCTTCTCTTCAGGCCTTTTGACCATTGAAACTACCTAGATAGTGCCATTTTTAAAGACCAGGCCCCACCACACATTAAATTTATTAGTACCTGATTTTAGACTTCTCATCCTCCAGACTGTAAGCAAATGAGTTTCTGAATTAACTCAATCTAAAGTATTTCTTCATATCACCAGAAATAGACTGAGGCGACTCTCCCTTCCCATTTGTGATGTAGGTGTAAGATCCTCATTAGTTGAGGGATAAAAGGCAGAAACATTTAACTAATTGGCTTTTGGTTCCTGTTGACTGTTGACTGTCCCCAGCACAGAACTATCCCCATACTTCTCTTTTATATACCTCTGAATCAGAAGCTGACTACCAGGGGCACCCTGTACTCCCACATCTGTGAAGGCCTGGGAAGTAAAGTATATAGTGGATGAGGAGGAATGACGACTGCAGGGCCACTTTGAAGTCAGCACGCTAGTGAAGGTAAAGGAGGCTAGTCCACTTACAGAAGTTAATGAACTGATCTTGACTCTGTGCAGTGGCAGTAAATACCATTGTATTTCATATTTGTGTTATTCACTTGAGTACATTTTGGTGCTTTTATGCCGATGGCAGTGGTGTTTGGGAATAGTCCAACCAGGGTGTATCCAACAAAGAGCTCATATCCTATGGGATATAGGTTTGAGTCACATCTTGGAGAGATAACAGGACTAGATGAGATAACAAGACTGGATGATGTATATACTAAAGATCAGAGGAGGAATAGAATAAATAGCATAGGAAAAAATGATGGACATTAGTTACAACCTTAGAATAAGTTGTAGACACAGGATTTCATACTGTGTTTTGCTCACTTTTCTGTATTCAGGCTTTGGTTGAAATAGTAGGTGGTTACCATCCTGAATCTTCAATAGTAGATTAGACTTAATAGAGATATGTAGATTGAAGGATGTATATACATCCTATAGTAGATGCTTCTGAGCCACATGGCATAGTTTCAGGCTTCTTTGATTTTAGCCATGGTATAGTGAGCAATTGTGTACAGGATTCAGCTCACTTAATTTATAGTGTCTTATTTCTGGCTTATGTATTTGTTTCCTATCTAGTGGGATTACATACAACTCCTATCCCTATGCCCCAGAAGTGTGGGAGAATTGCTTAAGGCTAGTGTTTAGCCGGAGGCTCTAGGATGTATTGCAAGAGGCTTCTTAGAAAACTGCTTTGTTAGTCATTTTTGAACATCTGTGTTGCCATTCCTGATGAAAAGAGTGGAGGGAAGATGTACCTTGGTTCACTGTTTCAGGGGCTTCAGGCCATGGTCACTTGGCTCTCCTGCTTTTGGTCTCATACCTAGCAGAGAAAAAAGTTTGGGACAAAATAGGCCTTTCAAAGCATACCCCCCAGTGAACTGTCTCTTCCAGACAGGCTTTCCCTGCTAAGGTTTCCAACACCTCTCAATGATGGCATCATACTACAAATCCATCAGGAGAGCACAAAAGCCCATTAGCTGGCCACCAAGTCTTTAACACATGAGCCGTTTAGGATAACACTTCATATCCCAATCATACAATCACTTGTTAACTAACTAGCTGCAAACTGGAGAACATCTCTTTAACTAATTTTGACTACTAACCTGCTCTTTCCTGTGCTTCAGCTCTTTCAGCACATTCCCATATAAGCCTTTTGGAGTGAACCTTTTCTACATACAGGGAAGCTAAGACAGTTATGAAGCATGGCTTAGGAAACTGTGGGCTATGGCTAAACTCATTGCTTAATCTTTTTAAAATAAAATTTTAATGTAACTATACCCATTTTAAATGTATTATGTATGACTGCTTTTAGGCTATGAAAGATTTGAGTAGTGTTGAGATGTATAGACTACAAAATTCTAAAACATTTACTAATTGATCTTTTTATAACAACAACAAAAAAGCCACGCCTGTTTCCTAATGATGCTGTAGCAAATTACTACAAACCTGCTAACTTAGAACTGCAAGCTTGGTGGCTTAAAAACAGCACAGATTACTCTTTTTACAAATCAGGGTGGGAAGAGTTTCCTATACAAATATGTGGACCTGAGTTTGAATCCTCAGAACCTTTGTGGTAGATTAGCATCTGCAACCCCAGTACCTCCATATATGTAGTGAAATGGGAAGCAGAGGAGAGTTCCCAGAAGCCCCATGGGCTAGCTAGTCTGGCATATGGAGCAGTAAAACAACAAGGTACTTCAAGATAAAAGGCAAAGACCAATATCTCAGGTTTTCCTCTGACATCCACATGCTTGCTGTAGTATTCATGTGTACTTACACATGTGAATGTATACATGCACACATATCATGTACAAATACACGTCATATACTAACACATACAAAACATCTCTGAAAAGCAGTTTTACTGGGCTGGAGTCAGGTGTGCCCAGGCTAGCTCTTTTTGGCCACTTTAGGAAGTTTGCTTGCCTTCTCTAGCTTCTGGAGGCTGCCTGCATCTTCTTGCCTCATACTTCATTGTCTCAGCTACATCCTGCTAGGTCTCCTGTTTCACTCTGTGAATGAAGTATACTTGTGATTGTATTACAGCCCACTCCGCTATTCTGGCAGCATCTCGTCTTAAACTCTTTAATAAAATCACACCTATAAAGAGCTTTGCCACATAAAATAAGTTTATAGGTTCAAGAGAATAGCACTTGAATATATTTGGAACCTTGTGTTCAAAAAATATAGCTGATCAATCTTCCCTCTGGTTCTCCCAAGTTCACATCTGCCATACATGTAAAATACATTCTTCCTTTTATAATATCTCCCAAAATCTAAAACCCATGGTGTCAGTTCTAGCTCAGAAGTCCTAGATGTCATCATTTAAATTGTCAAAACAGAGGCTGGACAAATGGCTCAGTGGTTTAGAACACTGATTACTCTTCCAGACGTCCTGAGTTCAATTCCCAGCAACCACATGGTGGCTCACAACCATCTGTGATGGGATCTGATGTCTTCTTCTGGTGTGTCTGAAGACAGCTACAGTGTACCTTATATACATTAATATACATAAATAAATCTTTTAAAAAATAAATAAGTTGTCAAAATGTAGTATGGACAAGTTTCTGGGCATACTTTCTCCTGGTGAAGACTAGTATGTTTCCTGCTTTCATAAGTCGACAGAAATGTGCTCCCAGATAGAGTGGTGGAGTGGCAGAGAATCAGGCAACACTCATTCTCTATCATAAAGGGAGAAATATATTTTTTAAAAAAGGAATTAAACCAGGCAGTGGTGGTGCACGCCTTTAATTCCAGCACTTGGGAGGCAGAGGCAGATGGATTTCTGAGTTTGAGGCTAGCCTGGTCTACAGAGTGAGTTCTAGGACAGCCAAGGCTACACAGAGAAACCCCGTCTCAAAAAACCAAAAGAAATAAAAAAATAAAAAATAAATAAAAAAATAAAAGAATGAATAGTGTTAAACAACCAAATAAAATTTGTTGAAGCTTGAGCCCCCCACCACCTGTGTGTGTTCTGCTTTGATGTTTTTCTGTTAGTGTAGTAGAACTGAGTAGCTGTGAGGAGTTCTCAATAGCCTGCAAAGCCTAAAGTATTTCTTAGATTGTCCTTGTTAGAATAAATGCTGGTTGACAGCATGAGTCTTTGTCTTTTGCTCATTAGCATAACCAAGCCTCTAGAATAGTACTTGCTATATAATAAACACTTATTGTAATGTAGAACAAAAAGTAAAAATTAAAATAATTTAATAGAAATGAAGAGACAAACCTTTAATATGGCTGAGGTAACCCCAGTTTATAGATGAACAAAATATTCAGCAATAAAATGTAGGAAAATTTTCTTGGTTTATGAAGAAATAAATTTAGAACTTAAAATAGCATAGTTCATTCAAACAAAAATTGTAACAGAATGACTAATGCTAAAATACATCTTGGATAGATTATATTGTTGAGAAAAAAAAAGAGTGCTAGTCACTTAAACGTAGGTGTGGTGGTGTGTGCCTACAAATGCAACCCTAGCACTTGGTAAACTGAAAGAGGAGGTTTATAAATTCCAAGTCAGCCCAGGTGTGGTGGCGCACACCTATAATCCCAGCACTTGGGAGGCAGAGGCAGGCGGATTTCTGAGTTCGAGGCCAGCCTGGTCTACAGAGTGAGTTCCAGGACAGCCAGAACTATACAGAGAAACCCTGTCTCGAAAAAAACAGTAAATAAACAAACAAACAAACACATCTAAAAAAATAAATAAATTCCAAGTCAGCTTGGGCAATATAGCAAGTTCCAGGACTATACTACATAGGAAATGTGGGGTTTGGGCGTGAGGACAGACTCAGGTGACAGAAACAGATACAGACTCCAGAGACTGACTACTTGACCAAGTCTGGTTTTAGCCATTCATGACTGTTTGAAGTATCAGAAAAGAGTGGGGGCAGTGTCTGCAAAGCCGTAAGAAAAAGTGAGGAGAGCCAAGAACAGCTCACAAATTGTTAAGTAAGTTGTTTTTCAAATGCGGGGACAATACTCAGACTTTAAAACTTGAAAGATCTTAGGGATCTTTTCTTACAATTAAAAATTTAAATTACAGTAATCTTAAAGTTAAGAGTGAATTCTATAATATGTTGTAGAAAATGAATTAGCAGTGAACATTGAGTTTATAAAAGTAAGTATAAACCACTCTAGGAATTATTGTTAGAAATTTAATATAAATATTATATATAGTTATAAATATTTTTATGATAATGCAAAAATATGATACAAAAATTGAGAAGAGATGGGCAAGCAGATAAAAAGATAATATGCACATTAATTTTCTTAAGCTTCATAATTTAACTTTTTTAATCTAAGATAATATGGCATCTACAAAAAAAGCTAAAGTACTCTTCCACATATTTTACAACTCACAGCACTTAGAAGAACCTGGTGACTGTGGCTCTATTTGGTGAGGTGGGGAGGAGCTTAGTTAAGCCTACTGAAATTATAGTAACATTAACTGAGGTGAAGTTTAAGACTCAGTTCTTTAGTCCCACCTTTGTGTTGTAAGAGCTCAGTAACCATGCAGAACTCTATAGTTGCTATAGTCGATGATATAAAACATCCCCGTCACCACCAAAAAAAAAAAAAAAAAAATCTTTTGGAGAGCATTGGATTATAAGGAACAAAGAAAATATTCAAAATAAAGTTGCTACACAAAATGATTGGATACAATTAACTCTAACTATAGTCTGTTAAAAGAGGTACAGATTAGAGAGCATACAGTCAGGTGTTGTGGTGCACACTGGTAATCTTAACACTTAGGAAGTATAGGCAAGAGGATTACAGATTCAAGGTCATCCTGGGCTATAAAGAAGAACCTGACTCAAAACACCCCAACAGCAGATGTAATGGACAAAAACCAAAACCCCAACAAACTATGCTAGATACTGTGATGTAGGAAAAATACAAAGTAAAATCTGAATGTAGAAAAATACACAAAAACACACAAGCCAGCTCTGAAAAAGCTTAGTCCATGCTATTAATACTAGGAAACTGGTTTCTGTGCAAAAAAAAGTTTTGAATGAGACAAAAGAAGTACTTTTTGATCATGAAAAATTAGGACAGAATGGTCATGAATTATGTAATCAGTTAATAGGTGATCAAAAACCTAAATACAGTAAATGTAAATAGAAGCAAATGTTATCAGTCATTATACAAAGAAGATTTAAGCACATACAAATTTTGAATAGTATATTTTATTATGATTAATATTTATAAAAACTATATCTTTATACTAGAAAAGTCACCTTTACATGTGTTTGTGGAATTATTTTAAAATATTCTGCATATATTTAGGCCCTGAAAACATTTAATTTCAGAAATTGGAAATAGAGTGGAAATTATATTTTCTCATTACGATGTAATCAGACTGTAAATTTACTTAGAAAACAAAAGAAAAGTGAATAAAGCTGTGCTCAAAACATTTCATAATCATTAGCGTATAAGTTATGGGGGCTGGCGAGATGGCTCAGCGGGTAAGAGCACTGACTGTTCTTCCGAAGGTCCTGAGTTCAGATCCCTGCAACCACATGGTGGCTCACAACCACCCTTAATGAGATTGGTGCGTCTTCTGGTGCTGTCTGAAGACAGCTGCAGTGAATTAAGCCGGAGTGAGCAGCCACACACATGATGGCTCATGGCCATCTGTACAGCTACAGTGTACTCATACACATAAAATAAATGAAATAAATCTTAAAAAAATAAGTTATATAATAGTTAAAAGTTTTCTATAATTGGCAATAGGATCTAGTTTGTGGATGTTCTTGAAAGTCCAGAGAATCAAGTGTACATCCTACAGTATCAAAAGACATTCAGAAAAATATTCACACCCCAGAACTTCTCTAACAGCTGCTGCTCCAGTTGCCTAATGAGTACTGGGGTACACTCAATGAACCATGCGCTGTTTTGTGGCAGCCGTACTAGGTACAACAGCAGCTCTTGACTCTACACCTTAGGGACCAATGCATTGCCTATTAATAACTTCAAGTCTGCCTGGTTCTGTCTGCACTCTGCCTGGAGTTTAGGAACCTTGAGTCAGTTCTCTAGTCAGAAATGGACAGCAGTGACAGGGCTCTGGTTACAATAGTATTCAGTGCTCTACCTGCAGTGTCCACTTCAGTGAGAAAAATAAGGAAGTCCATGAATTAAGTGTCCTATTTATAAAATTAAGGGAAAATGCAAATAAATAGAAGAAAGAAATTAATAATGATAAATCAGAAACCATAATAATATAATACAGAAAGCTTTTCTACAAGCCAAAGGACTATTTTTTAAAAGGCTGAAATAAGCTTAATTCAGAAAAAAAAAATATTGCACAAAATTAGAACAAAAGAAAAATAAATGAGAAATATTTAAGAAGTAAAAAAATTATTGTGGGAATATTTTATAAACTTCAAAGCAAATAAATTTGGGACATGTTTGAAAGTAACGTTTGCCAGGGGTGGGGGACACCCAGGAGGCCCCCACCTGCTCAGAGGAGAAAGGGAGAGGGGGATGTGGGAAGGATTGTGGGAGGGGATGACCGGGAATGGGGCCAAGAATGGAGTGTAAAGTGAATAAGTAAGAAATAAATATAAATACATAAATAAATAAATAAATAAATAAATAAGAAGGTGACTTTCTAATATAAGTTAACAAAATTATCTCTAGAAGAGACAGAAAACTTTAAAGGACCCTAACTGTAGAAATCAATTTTACTTAAAAGGGTGTGTGTTTATTTGTATGAAACAAAGTCTCACTGTGTAGACCTGGTTGACTGGTGTGGAACCCATTTTGTAGATCAGGCTGGCCTTGAAATTCAGATCTGCCAAGTACTAGGATTAAAGACATTTGCCACCACCTCCACTTTTACTTAAAACTTTTATAAAAATTATATTGTAGCCAAGGACATAGTATACATTCCCACTCCTAGCATTTGGAAAGCTGAGAAACGAAGATTGTGAAGTTAAAGCTAGTGTAGACTATACAATGAGTTTATAATAAATAATAATATTTCATATCTGTAGAATAGTATTTCAGATTTCTAAGGGAAACATCTTAAATCTTTAACTAAAATTATCACAATAAAAGTTTCATGTCAATTTTTAAATTATGTATGTATGTATTTCTGTGTGTGGCATATAGATGTAATAGCACACTTACATGTGTGTGGGCATATAGATGTAATAGCACACTTACATGTGTGTGGGCATATAGATGTAATAGCACACTTACGGAGGTCAGACGACAGCTTTCTGAATCCTTCCACTATCTGGTTCCCAGGCTTTGAACTTAGGTCACCCCTCATCAGTTCCTTAACACACAGGATTCCCTTCACGTTGTGCCTTGGGTTAATATTTAAAAGCAAAATCCACATGATCCATATGTCCAAAAGGTACTTGTCAAAATGCATGCCTGTTTAAAAACAACAACAACACTGAGAAACAGAAAAAGGCAAAGAATGCATTAGCAGTTAAGGACTGTCATAAACTTAAGGTTAGGGATATAGCTCAGTGATGCAGTGTGTTCAGGGGCCTAGTCTGACCCTGTAAACGGCAGCATTGCAGTTAATCTAATGGAAGCATTAAACAGGGTCAAATGCTTAGTGTTATCCTTTTAGAGTCTTAACTAGTACAGTTACTTGGTAAAAAGAGAATATTGTTTTGAAAAGAAAGTACCAAGGATCTAAAATGATTCTTGTTTTAGTATTAAATAAAACAGGAAAGGTCAGAATCCAGGGGTTAGCATTTTAATAAATCTTGCAAAAAAAATAAACCTTCATTATTAGAAAACTCCCATTATCTCCAGTTAAGTGATATTGAAAGCTTGGTAGGTGAGGAGAGAAAAATATTACATTAATTACCATCTTTCTAATATTTACAAACTGTTTTTGTTAAATTAATTACTTTTATTATTTAAAAAGAATAAACAGTAAACTCTCCGTTTTTCATACTTTTGCTCTAGCTGTCCTAACAGAGTGAGCCAGTTGTGGCCATTTTAGATTATATAAGAGGAGCTGAAAAAGGCAGAAGCAGCGGGAAGTGTGAGCGCCAGTTTGGGAGTAGTGTAACTCCTAGAGGACATGAGAAGGGAGGATAAAAGGCTAATTAACCTTTTAAAAGTCTGATGTGGAAGTGTCTAGCTCAGTTCATATGCATCTGCCTATTTCTAAAGCCTGCCAGAAAGAAGTCATTGATGGTTGTCAGTTTTGGAACCTGTGACTGAGAGTGAGGTAAGAGGGAATGAATAAGCTTATTATTTGTTAATTTCATATAAAAAGTTTTTCTAGTCTGATAGCTTTTTAGAGTTTGGGGACATTTTAGCTTAGGGCTTTCTATAATATCGCTATTCTCATAGTCATCATCACCCCACCACATTATTGTGTATTAAATGTATTTAAAACTATATATATTTTCATTTGTTTATGTGGTTTAGTTTTTTTTTTTTCACTCTATTGGTATGTGCCTTCCATGAAGTAAAAAACTTGGTTATGTTCACCACTCTATTTATTTAGGGCTTACACTTACAAAATTCACCACAAGTAGTTTTTGAACTACTAGTGGAGGTAAGGTCATTATGAAGACAATTGGGAATTGGTTAGAAGTAGACTCTAGAGAGAGAACATTTTGATTAAAATCATGCTAATCAATTTGTCTTTCTTAAGTCTGACCAAGGACATGACTGGAAAGGAAGATGTATACCGAGGCCCAGCCATCAGAGCTCTCTGCAGAATCACAGATGTAAGTTCTTTGTTCAGTGCATTGCTAAAGAGACACTATGGATATGCTTAGTGCATCTCTGTGGGTCTCAGTCTTCTCAGGGTTTATAATTTTTTTAAGACAGGCTCTTTAACTTGCTATATAACTCAGACCAGCCTTGAATTCACAATCCTGCCTCAGCCTCCTGAGTGCTAGAATTAAAGGCGTGTATCACTATACCTGCCTTACATTTTATAATTTGATCCAGATCAGACTGGAAATTTTATAAATCTAGATGCTAGAAGAAATAATATAAGTAGCTTAGTTTATTTTTGCTACCTTGTTATTTTGTTGTGGTTTTCTTTTTGGTGTTAATTTTTAGTTAAGATTCAGGAAAATCTTTTTTTTTTCTTTTTTGGTTTTTTTTGAGACATGGTTTCTCTGAGTAGTCCTGGCTGTCCTGGAACTCACTCTGTAGACCAGGCTGGCCTCGAACTCAGAAATCCGCCTGCCTCTGCCTCCCAAGTGCTAGGATTAAAGGCGTGCGCCACTACCACCCAGCAGCAAATTCTTTTTAATCTGAAAATGGTGCAAGTATGTTTACACATTTTTATCTGCCACCACCCTTCCGGGACAAAAAGCTTTTTCCATGTTAAAGTTTACAAGAACCTTACTTCTAGATGATTCTATGCTGAGGGATTGTTGTGGTAGGATATTCCACATTTAATTTTCTATGTATCTTAAAATAATCAGAAATTTTATTTGATGTGTAAGATTAAGATGTATAGCATATGCTTTTCATTTAGAACCATTTAAGCATTTTTAAGATTTCAAAATGAGCATCCACTCTCATATAGGAATTTCCTTTTCTTTTCTTTATTTTTGGGGAAAGAAGAGTATTGGCTCAGGCTAGCCTCTGTTTTCACGTGAGTGTATGTGTGTGTGTGAGTGCATGTGTAGCTTTTACTGAATTAGTTGAATTCTGCTCTCTAGGATATGATTACTACATATAATCTTCATTACAAAATATTTATACAGAGCATATATATGGCCAGTTTTTGTACATTATTTTTGGGG
>JADRCC010266043.1:0-13655 GCA_019843855.1 Hylomyscus alleni | reverse complement strand
TGTGTGTGTGTGTGTGTGTGTGTGTGTGTGTGTGTGTGTGTGTGTGTATTGCTGAGTAGTCAAAAACCAAAAGATCAAAAGAAGTCGCTATTTCAAAGTACATGATTAACCTTTTATTTATTACCTTTATGGCCTTATATGTATAATACATAAGCACAAATCAAAGATACAAGGGGCTATTGGCCTGACTCGGAATATTTTGTTTCTATGACCTTTTATCTGCTACCTTAGCTTAAATCTGGAGGTTTCATTCCTTGTCCTGGATCAAGTCCTCCTATTACAAACTCAGTCTTTTCCTTAGTGTATTCTAACACAATTCTGAAACTTCACAACCAGGGATGATGTAATCTCAGTAGCAGGCAAAAGAAGGGGGTTGCAACTATGGTTCAGTTTGTGATAGACGGAGAGTTCTAATACTGCCTGAGTTATAATTTAAGACTCATTATCAGAAAAAGAGAGGCATTAAATAAAATTGCTTACCAAAATTCTGTGTTTAGACCTCCATCTCTAGGTTTCTAGATTTCTTCACACCCTTCTAAATAAGCTTTAAAAATATTCCTATGGTTCTAGTCTTCTACTTAGTTTCCTCATTCTCAATTCCCATGATTTAAATTCCTCCAAAATATTTCTCTTTTGTCCTTGCCTTGTCCAAAGACCAGGATCTTCTGTTAAACTATTATTGGTTAAACTCAAAAATAAAATAGACATATCTCTAGAATCTCAAACATACTTTGAAACCAAACCTTTGCTATTTGTTCAAAATAGTTCTTTTGCTTTCTTCTGTATAAGTATCCATTACACATCCATTCACAAAACTTTGGAATCCAAACTAGAGATCAACTTTATCCTCTTAGACAGAATTCACTAGTGTTCAAATTCTGTCTGTCCCATGACTGAAACATTTTGTTGGACTCCCTATGGCCAGCATCTCCACCAGAGCATCAGTAGGTTCACTGAACCTCAGATGCAGCCATTTTTAAGCCCTTTTGTGCTCACCAGTATTTCTCATTAACATCACCTGGTCCTTTAATAGTCATCAAAATTGCAAGCAAATTTCCTCTTTATGTAAGATTAATACATAAGATTTAATTTTCCTCTTTATGTAAGATTAAGTTGACAGACAGAAACTACTGAGGGAAATGAATTAAAACTATCTTTCCAAATATCTGAGCATGTTCATTTACCTTTGCCAAAGTTTTAATCATCTACTGACTTAGTCTTTCTTAATTGTCCTCAAACTTTTCTTGGGAGATAGATGTTGCTCTTGAAGTCTCTCAGCAAATGGTTTCTATTATACAATTCAGTATTATAAACACAACACTGGACAGGTGTGTTTTTCAAATCCATCACTAAAGAAACTATGGCCATATCTCCTACCTCTGCACTGATGAAATCCAAGACTTCATCAACAGTCATTAAAATATCATTGGGTCAAGTTTCATTAGCAGTTGGCCTAAACTCAGCCTCATATTTGCTCTGCCTATGCATACTTCCTTTATACTTCAAATAAAATCTAGGAATCCTAAATTGGTTTAAAGCAGGTGCCTAAAGGATCAGCACATTTGAGATTCACTATTTAAGCCACAAATGAGGAAAAAAAGCTAATTTTTTAATGAAGTCAGTTTCTACTCTTAAGGAGGAGCAAGAACAACCATCTGTGAGACTTTTTTCTAACCAAATGTTTGTCTAAATGTAGCCATCCACTCGCTATACTTTCCTTTGTTAATCAATGTCTCATTATGACCTCTCCAAAGACCTCAAACATCTCATCTTCATGAACAACACCTAGATCACCTTAAATTTCACTCACAATTTTCCTTTCTGTTCCATTGTCCAACATAATTCAATGGTTCCATATTTTCACTTTGGCAACATTATTGATGATACAGTTTATATGACTATTATTGCTCTTTACAATTATTTTAGTTATTTGAATACAAGACACATTTTTATAAGTTATTATGTCCTTTTTCTTCCTAAGGATAGCTTGTTGCACTGAATATGCTTTAAAGTAAGTTAAGAGAAGTAGCTTTCATTAGAACATGAGCTATATTTAAATGAACTTCATCCAATCAGGCATTGTCTTCTTAACTAGTATATCTTTTCCACTCCTTGCTTCTCAATTAAGAATTATATATATGCTTAGCTATCTGAATTTTATCTGGTAAACTCAATTAAAATTGTAGGAAACCAAGAGTTTTTGAATTTTAACTTTTGCTACATAGGCTTTTGCTTGAATACTATAAAGAATGACACCAACCGTTTATGAAATCAGAATATAACAAGCATTTTTAAATGAAGACTTTGATAGAATTTTCAGGTACTTCTTTCCTAAGTTCCTTTCATCATGAGAAAGTATTTTAATGAAGAGACACATTTCACAAAAGAAACTCTCTCCACATTTTCCAGGTCAGTTATAAAAAAAAAAAATTACTTTCACATTTGCCGACATATAAGGAGTGTATAGGGCAGGGGAGGGACCCAAAATATTTTGCTGCAATCTCATGACCTTTAAAAGACAGAATTTTGCAAGCTTTGCTAAATGAGAGAAGTTGATTTCATGAAACAATCTAGCTTTATATTCTGATGCACCTCTGCAGTTCTAAAAGGTGAAACAAACAGATGTGTAGCAGGAACTTCTGCATGAAACTTCTGCCTGAGTCTGTCTAAGCATTCCTATGAATCAGGGGCTGTGAGGGAATTATATTTGTAGTGTTTCTCAGTGTAACATCCTCATATATCCTGTTTCAGTGCAGTAGAGTCAGGAGCCAAGGTTGTTCTCTTGTAGGAAGTAATATTGCTCCAGGTTTTTAGGTTTAACCTTGATAGTGGAAAGAGAACAAACTAAGAAAGAGAAGATGTCCCAGACAATTGAAGATCTGAGGTCACAAGCAATCCTTGGTCAATTGTTTGGAAAGAAGCAATACTTTTATTATTACAACCATTGTTGTTGTTGTTACCAAAAGAAAAATAAGGCAGAAAAATAAAGAATTTTCCTTGAGATTGAAGGAAATGTCATGATAAATAGCTCGAGAGGCAGACAAAGCTGGAATGAAGTTCTAAATTTTGTAGAATAAATGTAAATCACATCATCTCTACAAAAATCATCAGATGCATAATGCATAAAACCAAAGCATCTAAGCAAAGGTAGCTGTGATCACTCAGAGTGAGAATCCATATAAAGTACATTTTATGATAATATTGTACATATAAAGTACATTTTATGATAACCTAGTCTAAAACTGTCAGTGCTAAGATGTTTTAGAATTGACCACTTAAGTACCTTGTAGTCACAATTGTCTAAAGGAAATAGACTTAATCCCCTGGGCTTCTTGAGAGAGGTTTATCCAAGACTAGGTGCCATCAAAGAATCCAGTGCTGACCAACAGTAAATGAAGGGAGGTAGATAGATACTTCTGCATCTCAGAAACTCACTCCTTTCGGATGGAATGTGAGCAAAGAAACATGTGACTGTGATCACATCCTTTGACCAGAAGAAATCATTTGGGAAGACAGCCTTGGAAAGGAGCCAACATTGAACTAGTAGAAGTGAATGTCCTTGAGGCCATCATTAAGCCAGTAGTAAGCTTTCCTACAACGTGGACTTTGGCAATGAGAGTCAATACAATTCATTTTGAGGGTACATTGAGTTTTGTTTTCTATTTGCTTCAGCTAGACAAATTGTGTGCTGCTTTGTGAAACTGATATCCCTAATGATTTCTCTGTTTGGTAACCATTTACCATAGCTACAGATAACAGAATGTCATGTCTTTGAGCAGTCCTGATATTTGTGACACCTAACTTTCTTAAAACCTCATTTCTAAGTAATACTTCCTGACGGTGTCTGCAAAAACAAAGAACAAGATGACATTCCATCACATTTCCAATATAGCCTTGTCCCTCCACAGCTCAGTTATCATTTATGCTGACAGGCTTTAAGTCCTCTCTAGACAAGACTGTATTTTGAATTCCAAAATTATACATTTAGCTGTCTTCTGAAAGATCTTTACCTGTGATTTCACAGCTAAAGTCTAGAGTTAAAAAAAAAATCAGGTATTATTTTTCCCCCTCACAGCCTAATTTCTCTTTCCTTATCCCCTTCTTAGTCAAGTGATATTGTTACTCAACTCACATTATTCTATAGTCTTCCTGATTCATCCTTGTCAGCCCTCTTTAATAATGACCAAGTGCTGTTGATTATATCAGTCAATGTATCATTTACCATAGTAATCGTTCCTGAATTCGTTCCTGAATTTGTTCCTGAATTTTTATGCTTCTATTGAATGCAAGCTTTCATCATTTTTGATCTACCTATCAGAACATGATCCTAATTTGTCAGAATCTTCAAGATCCTTTCATTTAAAGTTTTCATATGTGTGTTTGCTAGAGCAAATAGGTTTTTATTCCTCAAACTGATTGTTACGTTGTTTTCTGTAGCATGTTCTTGGTGAAAATTATCTAGAGGACTACAGGTTCTTAAACTCTCTCTCTCCTCACTGGTTAGCTTTACTAATATTCCCACTGGCTTTTCCCATTCATGTTTCCAAAATACATTTCTTGGCCAATAACTCTCTTAGCTACAGTTCTATTAGGCTACCCATAGTATTTAATTGTCTTCCTTTTCCAACTAGGTGCTGAAATGTTCTTACACATCTTTAGCATGTAACACGTAGCTATGTGGACACTTTAAAGTGCTAGTTTAGGCTTACATATAATACTGCTACATAAATGGACAATTTCAAAACTTGTTAGAAATGAGAGCAAAATGTATACTAAATTTACAAGAGAGACAGAGAGAGAGAAGAGAGAGAGAGAAAAGAGAGAGAGAAAGAACTGCGTAGTGTTCATCTACTGACCAAACAAATTGAGAAAGTAACCCTAAATTTGGCCCTCTAAATACCAATAAAACAAAGAATCCAATCAAAAAATGGGCCAATGGAATGAATACACAGCTTTCAAATGAGAAAATACAAAAAGCTCATAAACATACAAACAAAATCATTCAACAACTTCAACCATTAAAGAAATATAAAGTAAAATTTTAATTGGGATCTCATTTTGCCTTACCCCAAGTGGTTATTATTAAGAAACACTAATGAGGATAGAGGGAAAGAGAGTCATCCTAAAGAACTGAGAGGAACATAAACTACTACATAAACCTCCAGGATTCTAAGTCAACATGCCACTAAGATACTTGCACATTTATGTTCATTGCAGTACTATTAGAGCTGATTTCTGTAATCAACCTAGGTGCCTAGGTGTCTGCCATCAGAAGAATGAGTAGAGAAAATGTATATATGACCAATGGCATTTTATTTGGCTATAAAAACCAAAATTATATCATTTGTAAACAAACAACAACAACAAAACCAAAAGATGGGTGCAACTAAAGAAAATCATATGAAACAAATAAATCTGCCTTAGAAATTCAAATATCAAGACTGGAGAAATAGGTCAGTAGTTAAGAGTATTTGAGACTGAGGTTGGTTCGAACACTATGTTGTAACTCACAGCTAGCAAATAGCATCTCACAACTGCTTCTAATTCCATCTAGTTCCAGAGTATACAACAGTATCATCTGATCTCCACAAACACACAACACACACATCAAACATAAATATACATAGAAAACAAAATAAATCTTTCTTTTAAAAGAAAGAATATCAAATGCTTCATGTTTTCTAGTGTTTGTACACTAACAGAGGCAAACTATCTGGCAGAATGAAGGAGCCTAGCAGGAGGGGAAAGAGGAAAGGAGGAGAGAAGGCAGGGGAGTGGTAGGGGATTCAACCCAAGTATATCGCATGCATGTCTGAAGACATCTTTACAGAACCAAGTTCTATGGAACATAATGATCTGCCAAAAATACAAGTGAAAACAGAAAATTTGTCTTTATAAGACATTCTGAAAATAAATTTGCATTCTATAAACTCTGAAGTCGTGATTACAATTTATACATCTTTCTTTGAGAATATATTGACTTCTTTATTGTTGGTACTTTATTTAAAAATAAAAATTTAAAAAGAACAAGTTGTAAATGTATGGACCAACAAGTAGGTAGATTAGTTTAATATTTTCTTTTTTAAAAGTTATTTTATTGTACAGTTTTGGTTTCTTTTTCAAAAGTCAAGTATTCATAGGTGTGTGGGTTTATTTCTGAGTCCTTGATTTGATTCAATTGCTCAACTTGTCCATTTCTGTACCAATGTCATGCAGGTTTTTTTTAAATAACTATTGCTCTGTAGTATAGCTTGATGTGAGGGATGGTTATTTCTCCAAAAGTTCACTTATTTTTCAGGATTCCTTTGGCTGTCCTGGATTTTTTCATTTTCCATATGAAGTTGAGATTTGCTCTTTCAAGATATGTAAAAAATTGTGTTGAAATTTTGATAGAGTTTGCATTGAATCTGTAGATTGCTTTTGGTAAGATGGCTTTTTTACTATATTAATCCTTCTGATCCATGAGCACTAGAGTTTTTCATCTTCTGATATCTCCTTCAATTTCTTTATTCAGGGGCTTGAAGTTCTTGTCATACAGGTCTTTCACTTGCTTGGTTAGATGTAAACACATAATTTTATATTATTTGTGGCTATTTTGAAGGATATTTTATCTTTAATTTCTTTCTCTGCCTGTTTATCATTTGAATAAGGCTACTGATTTCTTTGCATTATTTTTACTTCTAGCCACTTAGCTGAAGTTGTCTATCAGCTGTAGGAGTTTTCTGGTAGAATTTTGGGGGTTGCTCATGTATACTATTATATCCTCTGCAAATAGTGATACCTTTACTTCTTTCTAATTTATATTCCCTTGATCATCTTTTGTTGTTTTATTGCTCTATTTAGAACCTCAAGTATTATAATAAATAGATAGGGAAGGAGTAGGCAGCCTGGTCTTGACTCTGGTTTTAGTAGTAATATTGTTTCATATTTCTCTCCATTTAATCTGATGTTGGCTATTGGCTTGCTATATATTAGTTTATTATGTTTAAGTATGTGTTTTGAATGTCTTATCTCTCCAAGACTTTTAACATGAAGTGGTGTTGGATTTTGTGGAAGGCTTTTTTGGCATCTGTTGGAGATGATCATTTTTGTTTGGTTATTTTTCTTTCAGATTATTTATATAGTGGATTACATTGATGGATTTTAATATATTGAACCATTCCTGCATCCCTGGAATAAAGCCTACTTGATTTTGGTGAATGATGGTTTTGATGTGTTCCTAGATTCTGTTTGCAAGAATTTATTGAGCAGTTTTGCATTCAAGTTCATAAATGATATTGGTCTGAAGTTCTCTTTCTTTGTTGAGTCTTTGTGTGGTTTAGATGTCAGGGTAACTAGGACCTCATAGAATGAATTAGGCAGTGCTCCTGTTTCAATTTTGTGGAATAGTATGAGGAGTATGGGTATTAGCTATTCTGTGAAACCCTGGTAGAATTCTGCACTAAATCAATCTGGCCCTGGGCTTTGTTGTTGTTGGGAGACTTGACTTTTCTGTTTCCTTGGGACTTATGGGATTGATCTAACTGGATATCTGCATATAGAAGAAAGCAAATAGACAAGTTGCACAGGGCGGCAGGGACAGGATCCCCTCAGCCTCCAAGTGATGGTGGTGGATCAGCAACCCTCTCTGCCCCTTCCCTGCAAGCTGAGAGCCTACCTTCAGGGAGTGCTTTAACTCAGGGACCCTAGTGAGATCACAATTTTCTCCCTGGTGACTTTCTAAGGCGGGACCAGGTGGAAGGCACAGACCTCACATGTCACAGGGCAGCCTGGCAGGATCATTTCTACTTCAGACCACACCTAGGAGGGACAACAGACCCACAGCCCTCTCTGCAATGGACAATTTTCTAAACAGATGCCAGGTACCAAAGTTAAATCAAGATCAGATCAATGATCTAAACAGTCCCATATCTGCTAATGAAATAAAAACAGTCATTAATAGTCTCCCTACCAAAAAACGCCCAGGACCAGATGGGTTTAGTGCAGAGTTTTATCAAACCTTCAAAGAAGACCTAATACCAATACTCCTCAATCTATTCCACAAAATAGAAACTGAAGGCACTCTACCCAATTTGTTCTATGAAGCCACAATTACTCTTATACCTAAACCACACAAAGACCGAATAAAGAAAGAAAACTTCATACCAATTTCCCTTATGTATATCAATGCAAAAATTCTCAATAAAATTCTTGCAAACTGAATCAAAGAACACATCACAACAATCATCCACCATGATCAAATAGGCTTCATCCCAGGGATGTAGGAGATGATTCAATATATGGAAATCCATCAACGTAATCCACTACATAAACAAACTCAAAGGAAAAAAAAACCATATGATCATCTCATTAGATGCTGAGAAAGTATTTGACAAAATCCAACATCCCTTCATGATAAAAGTCTTGGAAAGATCAGGAATTCAAGGCCCATACATAGTAAAAACAATATACAGAAAAGCCAGTAGCCATCAAACTAAATGGAGAGAAACTTGAAGCAATCTCACTAAAATGAAGAACTAGACAAGGCTGCCCACTTTCTCCCTATGTATTCAATATTGTACTTGAAGTCCTAGCCAGAGCAATTAGACAACAAAAGGATGTCAAGGGGGCTGGAGAGATGGCTCAGTGGTTAAGAGCACCGACTGCTCTTCCAAAGGCCCTGAGTTCAATTCCCAGCAACCACATGGTGACTCACAACCATCTGTAACGAGATCTGACGCCCTCTTCTGGAGTGTCTGAAGACAGCTACAGTGTACTTACATATAATAAATAAATAAATCTAAAAAAATCATTTATAAAACAAAACAAAAGGATGTCAAAGTGATACGAATTGGAAAGGAAGAAGTCAAATTATCACTATTTGCTGATGATATGATAGTATACTTAAGTGACAACAAAAATTCCACCAGAGACTTCCTAAACCTGATAAGCAACTTCAGCAAAGTAGCTGGATATAAAATTAACTCAAGCAAATCAGAGGCCTTCCTCTACACAAAGGATAAACAGGCAGAGAAAGAAATTAGGGAAACAACACCCTTCACAATAGTTACAAATAACATAAAATAGCTCTGTGTAACTCTAACTAAGCAAGTAAAAGATCTTTTTGACAAGAACTTCAAGTCTCTGAAGAAGGAAATTGAAGAAGATCTCAGAAAATGGAAAGATCTCCCATGCTCGTGGATTGGCAGGATTAATATAGTAAAAATGGCCATTTTACAGAAGGCAATCTACAGATTCAATGCAATCCCCATCAAAATTCCAACTCAATTCTTCACAGACTTAAAAAGAGCAATTTGCAAATTCATCTGGAACAACAAAAAACCCAGGATAGCCAAAACTATTCTCAGCAATAAAGGAACCTCTGGAGGAATCACCATCCCAGACCTTAAGCTGTACTACAGAGCAATTGTGATAAAAACTGTATGATATTGGTACAGTGATAGGCAGGTAGATCAATGGAACAGAACTGAAGAACCAGAAATGAACCCATACACCTATGGTCACTTGACCTTTGACAAAGGAACTAATACCATACAGTGGAAAAAAGATAGCATTTTCAAAAGATGATGCTGGCTCAACTGGCAGTTTGCATGTAGAAAAATGCAAATCAATCCATTCCTATCTCCTTGTACAAAGCTCAAGTCCAAGTGGATCAAGGACCTCCATATCAAACCAGATACACTGAAAGTAATAGAAAAGAAAGTGGGGAAGAACCTCAAGCACATAGGCACAGGGGAAAATTTCCTGAACAGAATGCCAATAGCTTATGCTTTAAGATCAAGAATTGACAAATGGGACCTCATAAAGCTGCAAAGCTTCTGTATGGCAAAAGACACTGTCAATAGGTCAAAACAGCAACCAACAAATTGGGAAAAGATCTTTACTAATCCTATATCTGATAGAGGGCAAATATCCAATGTATACAAAGAACTCAAGAAGTTAGACTCCAGAGAACCAAATAACCCTGTTAAAAAATGGGGTAGAGAGCTAAACATAGAATTCTCAACTGATGAATATCAAATGGCTGTGAAGCACATAAAGAAATGTTCAACATCCTTAGTCATCAGGGAAATGCAAATCAAAACAACCCTGAGATTCCACCTCACACCAGTCAGATTGGCTAAGATAAAAAACTCAGGTGACAGCAGATGCTGGAGAGGTTGTAGAGAAAGAGGAACACTCCTTCATTGCTGGTGGGATTGCAAGCTGGCACAACCACTCTGGAAATCAGTTTGGTGGTTTCTCCGGAAGTTGGACATAGTTTTACCGGAGGGCCCAGCTATACCACTCCTAGGCATATAACCAGAAGATCCTCCAACATGTAATAAGGACACATGCTCCACCATGTTCATAGCAGCCTTATTTATAATAGCCAGAAACTGGAAACAAGCCAGATGTCCCTCAGCAGAGGAATGGATACAGAAATTATGGTACATCTACACAATGGAGTACTACTCAACTATTAAAAACAATGGATCTATGAAATTCTTAGAGAAATGGATGGATCTGTAGAATATCATCCTGAGTGAGGTAACCCAATCACAAAAGAACACACATGGTATACACTCTCTGGTAAGTGGTTATTAGCTCAGAAGTTCGGAATACAGGAAGAACAACCCACAAACCACAAGAAACTCAAGAAGAAGGAAGACCAAAATGTGGACATTTAATTCCTTCTTAAAAGGGGGAACAAAATACTCATGGAAGGAGTTGCAGAGACTAACTATGGAGCAGAGAGTGAAGGAAGGACAAGACAGCCTGATAGAGCTATCTCCTGAGAGGCTCTGACAGTACCTGACTAATACAGATGTAGAGGCTCACAGCCATCCATTGAACTGAGTACAGGGTCCCCAATGAAGGAGTTAGAGAAAGGCCAAAGGAGCTAAAGGGTTTGCAGCCCCTTAGGACGAACAACAATATGAACTAACTAGTACCCTCAGAGCTCCCAGGGACTCAACCACCAACCAAGGGCTATACATGGTGGGACTGATTGTTCTGGCAGCATGTGTATAGTAGAGGTTTGCAAAGTAGATCGTCAATGGGAGGAGAGGCCCTTGGCACTGTGAAGGTTCTGTGCCCCAGTGTAGGGGAATGCCAGGGCCAATAAGTGGGAAAGGGTGTGGTGGCAAGCAGGGGGAGGGGGGAGGTAACGGAGGTTAGTTCTTGTTGTTTTTTGGTTTTTGTTTTGTTTTTGTTTTTGTTTTTGAGGGGAAACTGGGAAAGAAGAAATCATATTATATGTAAATAAAGAAAATATCTAATAAAAAATAAAATAAAATAAAGAAGAAAGCAAATATATCCATATTTATCACCCTGCACAAAACTCAACTCCTAGTGGATCAAGGACCTCAATATAAAACTGGATATACTAAATCTCATAGAAGACAAAAGTGGAAAAAGCTTTGAAGGCATTGGTACAGGAGATGATTTTATGACCAGAACACCAATAGCTCAGGCTGTATATAAATTGATAAATGGAACCTCATGAAATTGAAAAACTTCTGTAAGGCAAAGGACACTGTCAATAGTACAAAATGGCATCCTACAGATTAGGAAAAGATCTTTACTAACCTTACATCTGACAAAGGGCTAATATAGTCATATTATACGATTTATAAAGAACTTAAAGGGCTATATGATTTATAAAGAACTTAAAATGGTAAACTCCAACAAACCAAATAACCCACTTAAAAATGGGGTACAGAGCTAAACAGAGTATTCTCAGCAGAGGAATCTCAAGTGACCAAGAAGCACTTAAAGAAATGTTCATCATCCTTAATTGTCAGAGAAATGGAACTCAAAACAACCTGAGTTTCCCTCTTACACCAATCAGAATGTCTAAGATCAAAAACTCAAGGGATAGCATATGCTAGCAAGGATGTGGAGAAGTAGGGACACTCTTCCATTGCTGATGGGAGTACAAACTTATACAACCACTTTGGAAATCAGTCTGGTGGTTTCTCAGAAAATTGGAAATAGTTCTACCTGAAGACCCAGCTATACTGCTCCTGGGCATATACTCAAAAGATGCTTTACCACAACACAACAGCAAATGCTCTATTATATTCATAGAAGTTTTATTTATAAAAGCCAGAAACTGGAAATAACTCAGATATGTCTCAATGGATATAGAAATTAAGGTCCATCTACACAATGGAATACCATTTAGCTATTAAAAACAAGAAACCATGAATTTTGCAGGCAAATTAATGGAACTAGAAAATATCCTGAGTGAAGAAACTTAGGCCCTAAAGGACATGCATGGTATGTACTCACTGGATATTAGCCATAAAGTACAGAATACTCATGAACTGCTCCTTCCTCCTCCTCCCGCCCTAGACCCAAAGAAGTGAACTAAGAAGGAATATAAGCAAGGATGCTTGAATCACACTTGGAACGGGGAATAAAATAATCATAGAAGACAGAAGGAGGGGGAAAAGCAGGTGGGAAAGAGGAAGGGGCAGGATCAGGTGTGGGGGATAATCTGGAGAGAGAGCCAAAGGACCAGGAGAATAAATGGAAATCTGCAGGTGCTGGGCATTAGGGAGTGTGTGTGTGGGTATTCTTTAGGAAGCTCCAGAGATCTGAGATGGGGGAGGCTCCCAGGAATCAAGATAGGTTACATTAGCCAAGATGGCTAACAGTAGGGACATGGAACAGGAAGAGGTCACCTCCTGTAGCCAGGCAGGACCCCTAATGGAGGAATAAGGATACTAAACCACCCACAAAACTTTTGACGCAAAATTTTTCCTGTTTAAAATAAATGGAGGGACAAAAATGAATCAGAGACTGAATAAATGGCCAAACCAATAACTGGCTCAAATTGAAATCCATCCCATGGGCAAGCACCAATCCCTGACACTTGTTATAATTACAAACAGGAGCCCAGAATATCTATCCTCTGAAATGCTCTACTCAGTAGCTAAGTGAAACAGATGGAGATACCTACACCCAAACATGGGATAGAGGTCAGGGACTCTTATGAAAGAGTTGGGGAAAGGATTGAAGACCCTGAAGAGGATGGGAACCCCACAGGAGGACCAACATAGTCAGCTAACCTGGTCTTCTGGGAGTTCTCAGAGACTGAGCCACCAAACAAAGAATATATATGGGCTTGAACAGGCCACTGGCACATATGTAGAAGATGTGCAGCTCAATTTTCATGTGGGCCCTCCAATATCTGGAACAAATAGTCTCCGTAAAGCTGTAGCCTAACTGTGGTATTGGTACCCAAACAGGGCTTCCTTGCCTGGCCTCAGTGAGAAAGGACGTGCCTTTCCTTGGCAGAGACTTAATGTGCCAAGGTATGGGGGCTAACCCTCTCAGAGGAGAAGAGGGAATGGGGAGGATCTCTGTGAGGAGGGACAGTGTTTGATGTAAATAAATAAATGAATAAATTTATTTGCCTGTCTGTGGGTGAGTGTGAGTCTAAGTACCAGCTATTTTTGGAAAGGATGTTGGATTCCCTGAAGCTGGAGGTGTAAGTAGGTATGAGTTGCTCACTGTGGGTGCTGAGACTGGAACTCAGTCCCTCTGCAAGATCAAGACATATTCTTTTATTTTATTTTATTTTATTTTATTATTTATTTTTATTTTCTAAATAATATTTAATTAACAATCAAAAACAACAAGAACAAACCCCTGTTGCCCCCCCC
>JADRCC010266039.1:0-10096 GCA_019843855.1 Hylomyscus alleni | reverse complement strand
TCTCTCTCTCTCTCTCTCTCTCTCTCTCTCTCTCTCTCTCTCTCTTTCTCTGTATTTTGAGACAGGGTCTTGCTATGTACTCCTGGCTATCTTGGAGTGGGCTGTGTAGAACAAGCTACCTGAAAACTCAGAGATCCACCTGCCTCTGCTTCCTAAATTCTGAGATCAGTGCATGCACACAACATTCAGGTCCTCTCATATTTTATATAAATTTTGAGTTTAATCTTATACCAAAAGAATAATGGGTCAGGTATAAAATTTGATTGATACAATGTTTGTTTTATAATTCCATACTTATTAAGACAAAGTATATTATATCTGTGTGTCCCACACTTACTGGAAAAATTTCTAAAGAACTTCATGGCAGGTGTCTTTCCTTCTTGAGTCTGCTGGCGAGTGTGTGTGTGTGTGTGTGTGTGTGTGTGTGTGTGTGTGTGTGTGTATTATCTATGAGTTTTCCATTCTATTCTCCTAGACTAGAATAGAAGCTCTGCTGATCCTGCATGTCCCTGTGCTCCTGACTGAAGCATTTCCAAGCTAAAATTTTTCTTGTGTGCCTTTCACAGGATTTTGCCATGCCCCAGAGCTACTCTGAGTTTTTCTACTCTTATTGGACAGGGCTCTCCCGAAATGGCAGTGGCAAAGCCTGGCTGTGGACAGATGGGACACCTTACTCCTTTGAACTGTAAGCCTTCAGAACATTCTGTGGGAGAGGTATTTGATGAAGACAGATTAGCAATGCAGTTTGGCAGTAATTATAGAGCATCTGTTCTGATACTGGAGAGGATGCTTGCAGGAGGATGCCTAGAGGAGCTTGTACTGAAATAGATTAGAAAAAGTGGTAGAAGAACAAGGGGTTCTCGAATAATCAGCAGGTAATTTCTTCACTGAATTCAGCAGTATGTATCTATGAGTCACTTTTCTGGGAGGCGAAGAAATAAGGAGAAAAGAGAGAATATCTCTTTTGGACTAATAATTAATCAAAACCTAAGAGACTCAGATGTAATAGAGGTCACCCAAGGTCATCCTGTCAATAGTCAGGGATAGGCTGTGGCCTCAGTGATGTCTTGGCTCTCCAAACTCTATAATGTAAATTTAAAAATTATTTACTACGGAAGCTTTCAGATTTTTCTCTTCATGAAAGCTTATTATATTTAAAGGTCTATTTGAGCAAATTCCATTTTCTGTCTACAAAAGAACAGGCTATAGTAATGTAACCATTTGTATTTTTAATTAAATAAACAAAGTGCTACAAAAGGTAGATAACTTTACAATGGCAGTAAAATCATAGTTTGAGTTTGCTTTAAGAGAAATTTTTATTGTTTTGAATGGTCACTTACTTCTAAGAATGAGATGGAAACTGAGGGTATAAAAATAGAATTCATTGACCTCATCTCATCAGCAAAGAGGACCTAGATTATGGAATCTTTGTTGTTGTCTCTTAATATGCCATTTTAGAAATAAATTGCAATTAAACTAAATTATTTTCTTTCTCTTGCTTAAGGTTTGAGATTATAATAGATCCCACCAACCTAAGAAGCAGGGACTGTATGACTATCTTCAATGGAAAAGCTTACTCTAAGGACTGCAAAGAGCTGAGGAGGTGTGCCTGTGAGAAGGTGGCAGGGAGAGTGGTACCAGAGGAGCTTCAGTAGGTGACATGAAGCATTGGATGGAAGAGGCCAACAGGTGGGCTTCAACCACCAGCAAAAGGACTGTCAAGTGAAGCCAATGTAAAGGACATTCCAAGCTGTGAGAAAAAACAGGGCAGCTGCAGGGGCTGGCATGTGAGAAGTTCTCCTGGTTCCAGCTCAGCAGCATCCAGGCCTGGGCTTTAGTTCTTGCACATGTTTTCCAAAGAGTCTTACTCATGAACCACCAACTAGTCCCAGGAAGCCATAGAGTTGTCCTCCTTGATTTACAAAAGACTTTCAGCTTTCTCTCTTCTCAGGGTCTGTTATCAGTCTCTGTTTCATGTCTCCCTTACTCTTGGAAAAGTGAGAAAAATAGAAGAGTTGATAGAAAGCCACAAACTGGATGAGCTGATGTCCACACAACTATTGGTGCCTTTATAGTCACAACACTTGGCAGGAGATGGAAAACAGGAGAAGTTCAAGACCAGCCTCAGATACTTACTTGGAGGCCTTCCTAGGCTACATGAGTATGTCTTCTCAAGTGACAGGAAGAAGGAACAAAAGAATAAGAGAGAAAATAAAGAAGGAATAATGAAAGAAGAAATGTGAAAAGCAAAGTGAGAAGAGAGAACAGAAGAAAAGACCTGGCATCCTTAATCCTAACAGGCAGTCCAAGAGAAACTAGAAGTCCCCACCCGTGCTGCTCTACACACAGCCGATTCTTTTTGTGTCCAGTTCACACTTGGCCTTTCCTAGGCTCTCAAAAGTGACTTCACCTGCTGTGTCTGTGGCCAGCTTTCCAGCTGATAGAATTTTCATTATGTCAACCACCACTCCATCAACTGTGTCCTTCCCCTAATTATCTCTCCTAGGAAAGAAACCGTCTTAACTCTAAGTTAGAATTAATGTCCCTGTACTCCCAAAGAGATTGAACCTAAAAACAAGCAAACAAACAAACAAATAACAACAACAAAACCCAAAACAGTCTCTGTATATGCACAGATAACAGGTTGGTTTCTTCTCCCACCATGTTTGAACAATGTTTATACCTTTCAGGTACTGAATGTTTAATAATAATATGTGTAAATAATGTGAAATGGGTGAAGTTTTGTGATTTGGTGGAGGGAAATGCAAAAGGAATCCTTTTCACAATATGTAAACAATCACTCCTTAACTACTTGTGCATTGACAATTGTTGGGACCAGTATAAAGATATTGTTTATGAGATTACTTTAATATAAGAAAGTCTTCAAAGAGTATTGAATACAAGAGGATGACTTTATAATATTGCTAAAGTGAAATGTCTGAGGCAAAGTCACAACATTGAGGTTAGTATGTTGACTAACCAAGGTGTGGGAGAAGCATGACTTCTAAACAGGGGTGGGAGCAGAAAGAGAAGCTGTGACAGCTGCACAGCCAGACTCTTGACTAGACTTGAGTTTCTCTTGGTGGTGACATTCAAAGCCACAACAAGGTCTTTATGAATAGCACCATGCCAAGTTAGAGATAAACCAACATTGGGGGTTGGCAGTACCCACAACAGATTTCACACTCAAAATTTTCAGTAATAAAATCTGGGAAACATCTATATCATGGTAAAATTACAATTAAATTAGCACTTTGTTATGAAAAACAGTTCTGTATTTATTTTCATAAGACTTAATTTTATGACTGTCATTTATCTAAAAATTACTGTGAGACTACTTGAGCTTTCTTTTAGATTTCCTTCGTGTTAGCTAGAGGAGTTCTTCAATGTCAAATTCTATGCAGAATTACTGGGTCAAAGCAGAAGTGTATTTGTGGTTTTAAAACTTGAGGGATTTAGGTCTTTCTTGTTTTGGTTTGTTTATTGAGCCAATCACCTCACATCATGTAGCTTATTAAAACGTGGAAATATTTATAGTTTCCCTATGATGTTACTTAAAATGAAGTGTGAAGTTAGTCACATAACATAGGTTGTAAAATGAAATGTGTTGAAAGTTAAAAAAATATTCTAAAAGGTTTAGTGATTCTTTAAATATAGAGGAACACAAGTGCAGCATCTATATTCATTAAAGAGAAAAGGTATTCTCAATTATTTTCCATAATTAACAAAATGACGACTGTTACTTCTGTTTGGTTAAATTGTCTAATACAATATTTCAAAATAAGAAATAAAGATCAAGTCCATCATTAAACAATTATTATATAAACCTACTGCAGAAGGAATCAGTAGTCAGCAAGAGAAAGCCAATAACGATTATACTTAATTGTAAATGAGGGCCATGGCTCTCATTTTAATTTTCGACTCCTGGCATTCTGGGCTCCAGGAAGATGGCATGTGTCTCTCTAGCTACCATTGATGGAAAGAGTCTAGCTATCTAGAGGGTGAAGAGCATTATCATTTGCAATCTGAGACCTCAACAAAGTGACATTTCAGGTGGAAAAAGAAAAAAATAGCATTTGATATATTTTCTTTTCTTGAGACTATCTTTTAGCATTATCCATAACCTCCCTTTCTGTATCCAAACCTCATAATATTGATAACATCATAGGCAAACATTTCAAAAGATGTGAAGAGGGGGTATGGTCCAACATTGCCTCCAGAAACACTTAAAAAACGTAACAAGTGACCATAAAATGAATTTGAGAAAAGGCTTCCTGGTAATAAAAGATGGAAACTGCATGAAGTGGCTTTCCTAGGATGAGAGGGAATGTGAAGTTGTTTTTATAGTCTCTGCTGTGTAGGTAATTGTGAAGAAACTGCAGGAAGAGTCAAAGAGAGAACACGGCCTTTCCCATAGAATGAGCTCCCTCTGGGACACAATGAGCTATTTCTTTTCCTGAGGACATTGAACACTCTCAGGACTTATCAGCAGGAAACAGGTCAGGAGCCTGGTGACAGCAGGAAGTTTGGGAAAGGTAATGGGCAGTTTTTACGAGGGGAATACAAACAGATTACAAACTTGGTACAATTGTTGGGTGGTTGTCCTGGGGCCAGCCTTAATGTTTGGGAGTCAAGTGCAGTTTTTGAAAGATACAAAAACATATAAAACAAAATAAAAATGCCATGTGACTTCAGATAGACAAAATCCACTCTTTGAATAGATCTTTAGAGTCTAACACCAAGCTTATTATTTTATCAATATTATTATTTCAATATTCTATGGTGCATTGAGTGTGCGGTACTATTTATCTGTTGTCAATTGCAGAAGAATTATTATTTTTCTCTTTTTAAAAGGTTCACTCGTAGAGATGGATTAAAAGCACCTAATTCATCATTGGTAGGATTAAGGCATTAAACTTGTCCTCCTGTGCCAGAATCCTGGATTACTGGCAGCCTGCAGTGAGAACTTTCCCAACAGCTCCATCTGAGTAAATGCAGCATGGCTGCCTGGGATATTGTAGGCAACTGTGTCTAGCTGCACTGTCCACAAATCTCTAGCTTGTAAATACAGCCCTGTGTGTATACACGGTGGATGACAGCAGCAGGATGTTTGCATTCAGTTTCCTTGTACTTTTTTTTTTTTTGCAAAGAATTGTCAGTGCTTCCCATCCTTTCTCTAAACATAGCCGGATGACAAGCCTTTGAAGAAGCTCAGAGACAAACAGTCTTCACTGTTAAAAATCACCATTGTTCGTCTGTTTTCCAGATTAGTATATTTAGCTACCAGCTGCCAGCTGTGAAAACCAAACAGCTTACGACTTTTATGGTCTGTGGGCTCTTTACCCTTCCAGGATCAGCAGAAAACTAGAGAAATTTCTTTTCCCCTTTTTGAGTGTGTGCGTGTGTGTGTGTGTGTGTGTGTGTGTGTGTGTGTGTGTATGTGTGTGTGTGTGTGTCTTGCTTCCACCTTTTAAACCCTTCATCAAGGTAAATAGACAAAAACAAGACAAAGACATGGTCATCTTATTGCTACAGGACCATAACCACTGAGAAATGACTTTCACATCAAAGGAAGCATAGTTTTCTTTAATTTCTGCTACTTCAGTTAATTAGGTATTATTATCATCATCATCATCATCATCATTATTTATCTATAACTTTATGTTATGTCTTTTTAATGTAGAGGGAAAGATGAAAATATTGTACCTCTCAGTTCCTTTTTGTCAGAATAAAAGATTAAATAAATCATGTTGAATTTAGCAAAGATTTATTAAAAGCATGCTATGTAGTATGATTTAAAGATGACACGTGATAGGTAGGGAACATGATAACCATAATTTGCTACTTTTTCTTCTGGTAGATGGCACATATTTTCATTTATCCTTTCCTATCTAAAATCATTTTCCTATCCATTCCTATCATTTTCTATAGTTTGCATGATGGCATTCTTAAGCAGCATTTTGAAGTGAATCCTATTACAGTTTTATAGCAGAGAAGTTGAGGTATGGAGACAGGCAGTTAGCAGTGCTAGGTTATTCATCTTGTCTGTGCAGACTGAGCCATTTGATCCATGAGCAATAGGATGGAAGGTCCCGCCTTCACATAAGGACATGCTGATGTCCAGACAAGCCCTTTACCTACATGAAATTCTAACAGTTTCTTGCCCAGCAGAACTCTGCAGTCTGAAAAGCACAGTCCAGCACCATAGACAGAAGAGGCCCTGGTTGCTTCTGAGACAGATCAGAGGGACTCAACGACTCTACAGCTTTGGGGCAGAAGTTAAACCCTCTCGAATGTTCATTTTTATTAAGTACTGTTAAGTGCTATTAGAATTACAATACACTGGGGTTTTATTAAGTATTTATTGTAAACACACTTTCATTGTCTGTGAATGAATGATTCAAGCTATCAGCCAACCAGCCTCTTTACTAGCATCTGGCCAGACTGTCCTCATGACAGTCCAGCAGTTTGGGCACTTTACTCTAAAGTCCCTCTAGCTGTTGAAGAATACCACCACCCCATGGCTGAAGACAGGCTCCAGTTGTGACTGCTTGCACAACTGGAACAGCCTATGGAAAGCAGCACTCTAAGCAAAAGAAGACTTGGCAAACTGCACAAGGCCCAGCCTGTCCTGCGGCTGTTCTCACTCGGGCCAGAAGGGGCGCACTTCCAACCATGGACCTAGGGAAGACCTGTGTAAACAAGAGTCTATGCGAGACTGGTGCAAACACAGTCCTGAAAGGACTGCTGTGAGGGGGCAGACAACCTCACCACACCCCCGTCTATTAAATGAGCTGTTTGGTTCAGTTTTAGAGTCAGCCAGGACACTCCTGATTCTGCAACATTAGGACCAAATAACGAACTTCCTGAATGGTCCTTTCTCACCTCCTTTGCACCATCATTAGTAGAATGGCCTGAACTGCTAATACAAAGAAAAGACGCTTGGTAACAAAGGCAAGCAAGCAGCTCTTGGTGGTGACAGCAGTCACTGTGGCCGTCGAGAGACAAGAGAACAGCTGAAGAATTCCAGACAGGGGCCATGGCAGAAAGGACGGGCAGCAGAAACAGAGAAAGGCACTGAGTAACGGTAGAGTCAAAGAAATGAGAGAAGGCAGAAAAAAAGCAAGGCTGAGTAGAGACAGAAGGCTGTGGCAAACCAGAAAGGAGAAACATGTGCTTGGGGACCTGGAAGAGGGCTAGGCAGCTGCTGTCTTTAGGACCAAGGGTCCCAGAAAACCTAGGCTGAGAGCTGTTGACACTAATAGCCAACAAGGGCTGATGGGAGAGTCCCTCACTCTAGACCACAGGACTGTGATAGTAGTCACTGTAGACTTAATGCTCCACCACCCCAAAGCTATCCAAGAGCTATAACATCAATGGGAGCTGCTTGCTGCTACTGACTGACTGCTGTTTGATGCTGCTAAAGGTCAGGGATTGTAAAAGCTGCCAAGACCTGGAGCCAGTAGTGATTTAAAAAAAAAAAAAAAAAGCTATAAGCCTTCAACCTGAGCACTCAGATCCTGGAGCAATAGTACCCTGGCTCCAAGGGTTAGGAACTGTAAATTTCTATATCTGTGAGGTCATTGCCTCAGAGGAAGATGAACAACACTGGAGGCCCCCATTCTGATCATTTTTACCTAGAGACCAAGGACCCCGGCGTACGATTGGTGGTAATACTACAGTTTAGAAATCCATCTCTCTTCTCTCAGTGTGTAATCTTATGATATATAATTACTAGACCTGAATAAAATTCTGTCAGTTGTAAGTATAGTAGATAGAACTGTTTACTAAAAGTACAAACCAGAGATTACTGTAAAATCTCTCAAAAGGGCAGCTAGAGGGTATGGATAATCACTTTGGACTTTCAAGCAGACAGGAAATAATTTTCTCTTCTTCTTTCTCAATGAGTCAGGACTTCTGTAACTCTAAATCAGTTTTCCGTTTGGTACAATAGACAAGGTAAACTGAAATCTTTAAAGCATTACAGAATATTGCCAAGTGTAAATAAAAAGCAAGTTTGCCTTCATAGGTCTCACATCTCTCTCCGTCTGCATTTGCTCTTTGGCCTCTTTCAAACACATGTGTAACAGACATAGCTTTGAGTTGTATCTTTCAGATGCAGGATCTCAATGCCTTCTTCTCACAGATAAAATACTTCCAGGTACTGCATTTAGCTGAGATGAGAGTACGAGTATGGTCTTTAAGGTATCCACAGATCTGGCTGGCTGATAGCTGTCTCCCTGTTGGCAACCTGAAAAGGAAGGTGGCTCCCTAGGTTAGAGGTTAGACTTGAAGTTGACAGTGGTATTTGAGAGAGAATCTCTCCAGAGACACTGTTCGATTTATTTTAATTTGTTTTAATGTGGCGCCCTTCTGTGGTGGTTTTATCCTCCTTCAAATAGCATCTATTAAGTTTTACTAAGAATATATTGATATAATTTGAACAAATAGCTTCTAAAGAGAACCAAGCCATGTTTGCATAAAGGTAGGTGAGAGCTAATGTGTTTCTCTTGACTCTGATCTCAAAATACTAAGGTACTTGACTGTGTCCACAAAACTCCATTCTCATCTGGAAAGCTCAATGTAGAAATGTATTAATAGTTATCATAGCCTTTTGACCAGAAAGGTCTCTCAGCATTAAGTTGTACAAAGGACTAACATTTTATTGGCCAGATAGATATTTGAATGATGATAAAACCTTCATAAAAGATATGATAGGAGGGCTTGATAAGGAGATTTAGAAGCTGTTCAGGATAGTTTTAAGTTAACTTGACACAAAAGCTGAAATCATCTATGAGGAGGGAACCTCAATTTAAAAAAAAACTACAGGCAGGCCTGTAAAGCCTTTTCTCAGTTAGTGTCTGACGGGGGAGAGCTCAGCTCACTGTGGGTGTGGTCATTCCTTGGTTGGCAGGCCTGGGTTCTATAAGAAAGAAGGCTGTGAAAGTCACGAGGAGTAAGGCAGTGAGCAGCACCCCTCTATGGCCTCTGCGTTCGTTCCTGCATCCAGGTTTGAGCCCTGCTTGAGTTCCTGACCTCACTTCCTTTAGTGATGAACAGCAATGTGAACTTCTAAACAAAGTAAACCCATTCCTCCCCAACTTACTTTTTGGCCACAGTGTTTTATCACAGCCATAGAAAACCTAACTAAGAGAGAAGCAATAAAACCAAGTCTTAAGTGTATTAATCATAATTCCAATCAGGAGCCTGTAAAAGTACCATGTGTCTAAGTCTTCTGGAGGAGATAGAAGATGCAAAGTAAACTTTTAAAATTTCTTCACATTCCTAGTTTTTCCTTGTAATGTCTCCTTCATAGACTTACAAGTCAGGGAGAGGAGAGGAGCCATCTTCCCAGAACCAAGATCCACTGAGTCCATCTTGAAACACTCCCACCCAGTATTCACCTCCTTGTTTGAGCTTCCACACACTGTGACTGATAAACTCCTATTAAAAAAAATAGACAGACAAGACAAGACAAAAGAAAACAAACAAGACACAAACTGTAAATGAAGAAAAGTAAAATGCCTGTGCAATATAGTCTGAATTTTGTCTAGTCCAAAACTAATGAGAACTTGAGTGTTGAAATAAGAGGAGATATTAAAGTGGACATACACACCATACACACACACAAACACAAACATACACACACACACACACACACACACACACGATTCTTTTGTTGTATATTCAATATGCTCTTTTAAATACTATGGAAAAATATATGCATCGGGAATTAAAGCTTTAATGGATTTAGATTTAATGGATCTGTCAGATAGTATGTTAAAGCAAAGTAAATTTTATATTGGCTCTTCCCCATCAAAAGCAAAACTTAGCCTACTTCATTCACCACATGGATCATTCTCCCCCCATGATACTTTAATGTATGAAGTTTTGGAGATTCCAGTCATAAGTCACTTTGAGGACATTTTGTTAGATGAAACATGTTTTATTTTGTTATCCAAGTTTTGCAAAAATTAAGTTTTTAAATAATTATAATAATGTAGTTTAAAGCTTCTTGGTTTACTGCATATTATTTTTTGGATATTTTATTTATTTACATTTCAAGTGTTATCCCCTTTCCTGATTTCCCCCCCCC
>JADRCC010266027.1:0-10288 GCA_019843855.1 Hylomyscus alleni | reverse complement strand
GGGGGGGGGGGCTTCAAGACAGGGCTTCTCTGTGTAGCCTTGGCTGTCCTGGAACTTACTCTGTAGACCAGGCTGGCCTCGAACTCAGAAATCCACCTGCCTCTGCCTCCCAAGTGCTGGGATTAAAGGCATGCACCACCACCGCCCAGCTATACGAAGATTTTGAAAGAAAGGGAAGAGAGAAATGATGTAATTTTATTATAACCCAAAAACAAATCTTTTTTACATGTATTTATTTTTATCTAATTTTTTGGGCTGTTTGTTTGTTTGTTTGTTTGTTTGTTTTTGAGTCAGGATTTTTTTTCATGTGACCCTCGCTGTCCTAGAACTTCCTCTGTAAACCAGGCTGTCCTCAAACTCAGAGATCTACTTGCATCTGCCTCCCAAGCCTGGGATTAAAGACATGTGGACCATGCCAGGCCTTACAATTTTTTTAATAGAAAATTTTTAAAAGGAAAAGATGATGGTTGCTTTGGTGATTTATTAGAAAGGGACCATTCACATTTGTTGCAGGATGAAGGTTTTTCTGATAACACCTACCAAGTCACTACGTCTCTGTTGCTCCTTTTCAGATTGGCATGTTGCTGGTAATGGGAATTATCATTTTAGTCATTTCTGGCTTTTTATTGTGCTTAAATTGCCATTTTTCATTCTCAAAAACATTAAGCTCTTTTTAATAGCGTTTGTCAGTTCTCCAAACAGCACATCTGCCTTAATCACCCATTCCTGGCAAGATGACATTGAATCTAAATTTTACATTTATATTCAAAGGCACTGGAAATATACTAGAACTTCAAAGTAAATTTAAAGTAAATCTTCACTATTAAGAAAAATCAGACATTTACATTTAAATTCGAAGACAACGTAACCTAGTTTGAGATTAGATTCAATTAGCATTTATATCCCAGAGTATGGAAAGAAAATCAGAAGCACCCATGGGAAAAGAGCTCCACATACTTAGGAACTGAAACTTCAAGGTTACTGTGAAAACACTGAAATTCTGATGCCAATGACGAAAACCTAGAAATAGAAGTAACAAAAAGGAGACCTCCCCACTTAATTACTACAAGGTTCTAGAAGAAGCAGCTAAACACTCTAGGCAAATATTACAAAGTATCTGGTTTGGGACATAGTACACTACTGTTAATCAGTTACTTTGCAAACTGTCCACCTCACAGAGTCCAAGAGCATTTGCATCTGAGAGGAGATTACTGTCTGAACGGGGCTCTTTATGGCTAAGCCAGCTGCTCCTTCCCTGTGGTACTCCTCCTAAAGGTTGCCACAGGGCTTAGCTTTATCACCCCACATGAGCAGCAAGTCAGGTGGCTGTGCCGATACAGGGTTGCAAGATAAGCTCCCCACCCCAAACCCTCTCCTGGGGAAAGAAATTGGATATTTGAAATAATAGCAACTATCAAACAGCCCCACAATAATAAGCTATTTCATTGGCAGGGGTGATAGCATAGGGACAAGTGATCAATACAGATTGTAAAGGGAGAAACTCAAAGGAGCTATAAACCAGTAACTATGCTCAAGCTGTCAAACCTCCTGGAAAGAGAACCTACTCAGGTCTCAATTCCCAGGGCCATTGAGATAGCTCCATGGGTAAAGGTATTTACCCACCAAGCTTGATGGCCTGAGTTTGATCCCAAGAACCCACAATAGGAGGGGAAATCTGAGAATCCAAGTCAAATGATGGAGGCTACTGTTTTTTTCACTCCCTTAAACAAGTTTGTTTGACCCATATGCTTGGGATGTGCTTGATCACATGTGAGTGGGAGGTACGTGAGCAGGACATAGGATGTATGCTTGCCTGAATGGATGTAGGAGGGAGGTACACAGACAAGAAATAGTCAGGATGTGTGCCTGCCCATGATTGGATCTGAGAAAAATGTGATGAACTGTGGGCTTTGTCTGTTTGTTTTGTTTTGTTTTGAGCAGGGTTTCTCTGTATAACCCTGGCCGTCCTGTCTGTCCCAGAACTTGCTCTGTAAACCAGGTTGGCCTGAAACTCTCAGAGATCCACCTGCCTCTGCCTCCCAAGTGCTAGGGTTAAAGGCGTGGACCACCACCATCCAGATGGTTTTGCCTTTTTAAGCCTGGGCAAAATGGGATTCATGGCCATTCCCTGAGAACCCAAGTATGGACCTGGCTAGCACTTAATTAAAGCTGGCTTCAAATTTGGCAGATTTGGTCTCATTTTCAACAGATGGAATTAACAGAACAAACTTTTAAAAGTTGTTCTGTGTGTGGTCTTCACAGGTAGACTACAGCCTGTACATGTTCACACACAGACACATACAGACACCCAGAGAGACAGAGAGAGAAAGAGAGAGACAGAGACAGAGACACAAACACATGCTGATTATAAATAAATGCCTTTTTCAAAGAGATCTCATTCTCCAACGTCATAGACTGTTTTTGTTTTTTTGTTTGTTTATGGTTGGTTGGTTGATTGGTTTTTCAAGACAGGGTTTCTCTGTATAGCCCTGGCTGTCCTAGAACTCACTCTATAGACTAGGCTGGCTTCGAACTCAGAAATCTACCTGCCTCTGCCTCCCAAATGCTGGGACTAAAGGTGTGCACTACCACTGCCCAGTGTCATTGACAGTGTGGATATTTTATTCTTTTGGGGCTCATGCAATATCCATCAACTGATAAACTGGGTATGCTCTAATCTAGTGATATCTGTTCAACCATAACAAGGAGATGTTCCTAATTTAGGGGGAGGCCTGAGCTATAGCAAGGACCACAGTTTCCAGTGCAAGGGCTGAGAATGCCCAGCCAGCATGTGGTACTGTCCTGCAGTACCACAGGGGAGAAGAGACATCCGTGCACTGAGCTCCTCCCAGACATGCTCCCTTGACCATTTGCACATGACCCCTGATGATTCTCAACAACCTTGTGAGCAGACTAGATATATACTCACATCCCCAGCCCAGACTGCCCTGTCTCCTTTCCAACATCCAATCATCAACTGTGTGTTGGCTCCCTTGGAATGCCCCCCAGTTACACCATCACCCACTAGCAGCACCATTTGAATCTGACTTAGTACAGAATGCTATAGATGAAGGAGCTGGGTGAGTTTTATTTGTCATTCTTTATCAAGTTCCTAACAGAATACAGAGAGAACTTACTCCCCACTTGTCAAATGGCAACATCAGTGGCTAGACTTTCCTAGATATGCCTCCTGATCTCCCTCTAGCAGACAGTAAAACTAAGGAAAGGAGATCTAACTGGTTCCCAAGAACACATGGCTAGGAAGGGCCAGGATTCGAACCTCAGTGACTAAGAGTGATGGGATAGTGTTTGACTGTACATATTAACATTGATTACCTCCCGCATCCTGCACATTGTACTGTAGCTGCTTAACTTTCAACATGCTTAAGATTCTCGATCCCAGAAAGCTGTTATTTAGAGCTGGTGCAACCAAAGGTGGCAGAAGCCCAAAACAACAAGAGCTAGCTGGATGTGGGATTTTAATACAATTTGTCTAACCTCAATACCTTTTTCTTCCCACTGCTCCACTGTAAAATACCAATAGTAGTAACAGTAATAGCAATATCATAACTACATAGCACACGTCTGCTCAGACTCCAGGCTATTCTTACCAGCCAGCCAGCATCCCTGATAAACAGCCAACGTTATCTTTTTGTTTTTTACTTGTACTAGTGGTAAAATCATGAGTCTGAGAAATTAAGTGACCTGTCTAAATCCACAGTAAAATGTCTTAGAGAGTACCAGTGTTGTGCCATCCAACAATGGTAGCCACTGGACACCCCGATTCATTAGAACAAGGTAAAACCAAAAAGCTAGCTCCTTGAACTCACCAGCCATGTTTTAAGAGCTCAGTGGCCTCCTGCAGTAAGTGACTTCCCTGCTAACAGGATGTTTCTGTCTATACACAACGCAGCCCCCAAACAGTGTCAGATCCTTGCCTCCATGGACAAGTAGCAAAAGCAGCCCTGGGATCCTAAGAAATACAGAGTCCCAGGTTGCTCTCAGACCTAGGGGGTCACACCTGCCCTTTAGCATGCTCCTTGGGAGGCTGCTGATCATGGTAGTCTGTGAGAAACACTCAGTCGCTTCCTCTTTATTTTGAAGAGATGAGAAACTAAAGTCCAAAGTGACTTGGCCAAATTGCTTGTGGGGCTGGTAGAGGGGGGATCTAAGGTTGGTAGCCAAGACTCTAACCTCTGCTGCCCTGCTCCAGAGTAGGCGCAGGACCAAAAAGGCCTTGGTCACACCTGGAAGTGGAATGGGGACGGTCTGTGCCAACATTCCCTCCCTGCTACCACAGATAAAAGGGGGGAATAGTGCTTGCTCCTAACCCAAAAGAGGGAGGTAATGCTAATGCCAGGGGGCTCCAAGAAGCCTATGAAGGGACTGTGCCGGCTTTTGGTCTCTTGTCCAAGCTGAGATGCAACACAGAGAGCGAGGGGCTGAAGCAGAGTGGTCCTCCTGAAAGCAGGACTGTAGCCAGAAGTGGTAATATGAAGACCTCTAGGCAGCCTCCCTCTCCTGGCAGGGGTCTTATCAGCTCTGCAGTGTTGTTGTCAGAGAGATTTCTCTCCTAGGTCCTTTGAATCCCTACACAGAGTCCCTCTCCACAGAGTCAGTCATATTCCCCCTAGTCAGCCAAGCCCTTAGACTCTTACTACAAATCTAATGAGAGCCAGCCAGACCAAAACAGACAAGCAAATGGAGAAGACAGGCTTGGGGTTTTAGCAGGGCTTTAGCTGAGGGCTGGTGAGATGGCTCACGGGGTAAGAGCACGGACTGTTCTTCTGAAGGTCCTGAATTCAAATCCCAGCAACTACATGGTGGCTCACAACCATCTGTAATGAGATCTGTTACCCTCTTCTGGTGTGTCTGAAGGCAGCTACTGTGTACTTATGTATAATAATAAATAAATCTTTTAAAAAAAAAAAAAAAGAAGAAGGGCTCTGAACCTCTTCTGACAGCCAGTCCCTAGCAACCTACAGCCCTCCTGGAGAAAGGTCCAAGGCCTGGTCAGCAGAGGCTAGGGCCCTCCTGACTGACTACAGTTCTCTCCAAATCCAGCAGCTTGTGTGCCTGCAGATAAGTACTGCTGTGGGTATGACTTTTATCTACTTTACTGGCTAGAATCCCCACCAGCCACAAGTGGTGCTTGGACCCTAAAAACCAGCCAGTGTGACTGAGAGGTAAGCTCTCCATCTTTATTTCTACTTCTATAGACACATGCAGCCAGAGGCCACCAGGCTGGATGGCATCCCCTTGGATTAGACTCTTCCTCTCCAGTGGCTTCCGACTTGCCGACTATAAAATGAAAGACGGAGATTCAGTAAGCTAACCCCAACTCAGAATGGCATCTCATGTGGCAGAGCTTTTTGAGTCCCCACTTCAGACAATATCCCATTGGTGGGTGATATCCAGCTACCCTCTGCCCTGGAGCTAGAACCTGCTTTTTCCACTCATCACTTTGGTGACAGGGGGTTGAATGACTTCAGCCAAATGAAGGCACTGTCATCCTAGGTTTTTTAAACTCTTTAAATGAGAAACAAACAAGCATTGTCTTAGGCATACATCAGGATCTCAATCCATCCAGCCCACGATTTTACTTACTGACCCACAATTTTATCACATCTGGTGGCTTTTAAATATGTCCAAAGTCTTGGACAATGCACTATTGAGTTGGGGATGGAGACTGTCCTTTCACTATAAGCATGAGCATGTATGTAATTACTGGGAAAATGTGGCTAGATGATACCCAAAGCCAGGTCATAAAGAGCCATGCAGGCCCAAGTCATTCACCGTCTCCCTCCCTCTTGGAGAAGTGGATGTTCATGTCAGAGGTCCCACTGTGCTGTAACTGTGATTGCAAAGACATCACAAATAGATGCTCCAAGTAATGCTATCCCAGACAAGACATCAGACGGGTAGATGAAGAAGTTGAGTGAAAAAAAGGGGGGTCTTTGAGCTCCATGCTCAGGTCTACATTATGTTCTGCCCGTCGGTGGTTCTCTGCCCTCAGATGAGATGCCTAACCTCTTTGACTTCTGAAGAATGGGATTCTTGTTGTGGCAATGGAACAGTGCTTGTGAAATCCTTAGCAGAGTTCCTGACTCAAGACCTCCTGTAGGGAACACATCAAAATGAGGCAGCCATACATGCCATCCACTCTGCAGATCTTGGGGCACGGCCATGGACACAGTGTACTTATGAAAGTGGCTTTTGATGACAGAACTGCTGGCAGACTAGACTTGGGAGATAATAAATGGTTTGAACTCAGAGAGATGGCATGCCATGTCAACTCCACCTCTGCTTAAGATATTGCCACATGGTGTGTAAATCTGCCTGCAGGGTAGAGGAGCTGAGACGGTCCGCCTCTTTAGATGATGGTGATGATGTTTTAATAAAGAAAGGAAAAGGAAGTCAGCTCCACAATGCCCCACATAATGTCTCAAAGGTCTGGAATCTCCATGCCCTCTGTTTGCTGCTCACATTGCGGCACCTGTTCCAGAAGCTATGACACTTCTCTTCCACCATTAGCCTTGGTATCTGTCCTACCTCCTAAGTGAATTCTTGTCCCACTTCCCTATCCCTGTCTTTATTTCCTTCCTTTGTCTTTCTCTCTGTCTTTATCTCCCTTATCCTTCTTTTTCTTCCCTCCCCACTTCCTCCCTCCCTCTCTCCTTCTCTGCCTCTCTCCTCTCACTCTCCAACTCAAGACTCGTCTTGCATGAGGCACGATGAAATGAACCAGTAACTAAAGACAGAGAGTGGGCAGTGGAGAGGGGGGATGTATCTTCTAGAGCCAAGCACCATTAATCTAGTAAGACTACCAGAGAGCATCCAGGTCAATGCAGTCCTAAGGAACTCTCCTCTCTCCCCTGGAGTCTGAAATCCAGGCTCCCTCAGTAAGGAAGAGCCAATGGCAAGAAGGCAAGGACTTTATCTCTGGAATTCGACTTTAGCAGTAGCCAAGAGACTAATAGGGCAGGGCACACCCTTTATCTTCCCCACATAGATCTCAGGTACCTGACACAGCCTGGCTCCTCCTCTGATCTTCCTGTCACCAGGAGCTTGGCTGCAGTGGAGCTGTGAGGAGGAGAGAATTGTGCTCCAAGGCTGCAATGAGGAGTTCAGCAACACCCGGAAGGGAGGATGGGAGAAAGAGAAGTAGGGGTATTGCAGCAAGAATGGCGGCAGGGCGGGGATTAGAGGAGGTCATGCCTACAATTTTGTCTTTTCTTTCTTCTCTGGTGTGAAAATGACTTGAGAGTTAGAAAGGAAGACGGGTGGCATCTACGGAATAACGTGACAGACAGGACTAGTCTGGCTTCAGTCCTAACTTTGGGCACAATCTTCCCTCTGAGTTTCCTACCTCAAAAAGGGTCTTACAGAGTGGACAGAGCCCTTTGCCCCCTGTGGTTTAATTTCTCATGATTTTGTAATCTCTGTAAAGTAGAGCCTCAAAGATCCAGAATAAGACGCAAGCTGAATGATGCAGGGATGTGTCTTAGCAGAGGCACTGAATAGTTCAATGTTCTCCAAACGTAAGTTCTACCCCCGCTTCCTATTTTTCCTCACTACCTTCATGATACAGAATGTTCTTTCAGCTTTATATACAAAAAAAAAAAAAAAAAAAAAAAAAAAAAAAAAAAAAAATGTCAAGAGCAAAGACATAGGCACAGGAGCAAGTTCCTGCAACACTAGTTCCATAATGCAACACTTGAAGTCAGCCTCAATAGCTGGCTTTGACTTGGCACCAGTCGCTGAAACGCTCTCTTCCTTAAGTTCCTGCAACACTAGTTCCATAATGCAACACTTGAAGTCAGCCTCAATAGCTGGCTTTGACTTGGCACCAGTCGCTGAAACGCTCTCTTCCTTTAAGGTTGATGGCAGCAGACTTCTCCAGGACCAGCTGGGTGAGGTTAAGAACAAAATCCCTGCCCACACTGAAGAGGTGTACCTTTAGAAGGCGAACGGTTGGCTCATGGCCATTCATGTGTGGCAGAGACAGAAATAAGGCTGGCGATTCTCAAATTATTCCCCCTTCAACCATAGCCAGGATTCATGTGTGTACCTCTATTCTCAAGCAAAAGAACTAGGTTGTCTCTACTCTGTCATTCTGCACATGCGTGTGCAGGATTCTCCATAATTGCTGATAACATCCAGATCTCAGGGATCCACGCAGCTAGTGAGTCACAGAATCTTGGGAGAGGTGTGTCCCAAGGCAGAAGCTCTCCAGGGATACGGTTCTCATCCGCCCAAGAACCACTTCCCTCTAACTTGGATATTAGACAACAGCATGCACATGGAATGCCCAAGTGCTTGTAAAAAAAAAAGGTTATTACTAAGTGAGAGTGGATGATGATAATTAATTACCCTCCATTAAAGGGAAAGTCCCTGGAGCAGGAGCATCAAAGGCAATATTCTACTGAGTCTGCAATTCCTTTGGCCATGCAACGCGATGACTCCACAGCTTTTGTCACGTGACTGTTTTGTTCTGCCCAATACTGGCTTGAAGAATGAACTTTGACTTTGGACAACTTCCTTTAATCCCCGTCTTTCTCCCTATCTACAATCTAGTAATCATCATTACTGAAACCTCACACCAGAAATAGGTCATAGACCTATTTCACAGCATTCCTTTGATGGGTTAATTCGTAGCTACTCTCTAAAGTCTCAATTAAAAGAAAGTCACCTTTAATGAAGAGCAAAATCTACCTGCCTTCAACATGGAGGTACCTATGACACATATATAAAGATGCATTCCATCTCCTCCTACACAAATCTACCAGGAGAGGAATGGACATAACAGGAAGATGTGGCATAGCTCCGGAAGAAGCCAAGAAGCCGGCCTAACTTTCCTCCAACTCTTCTCAATGAACCACACATCCCTTCTCTTAGAATTAAGTATTTGGGGAAGATGGCTGAGTGGGTAAAGTGCATGCTATACAAGTGTGAGAGCCTGAGTCAGATTCCCTAGTATGCATATAAAAGCCAAGCATGGAAGAGGTGTGTCAGAAATCTCAATACTAGGGAGACAGATGCAGTCGATCTCACTGGAGCTTGCTAGTCAGCCAGCCTAGCTGAATCACCAAGTCTTCAGGTTCAGTGAGTAACCCTGTCTCAAAGTATATGATGAGGAGTAACAGGGGAAGACCCCTGACATTGGCTTCTAGCCTTCTTCACACACTAGAACACACACACACACACACACACACACACAGAGAGAGAGAGAGAGAGAGAGAGAGAGAGAGAGAGAGACAGAGACAGAGAGAGAGGCAGGGGGAGGAGAGCGAGAGAGAGTGTGCACAAACATGTACACACAGATAAAACAGACACAAAGAAATAATTATTTGCTATATGTTTCTTTGGGAAACATATTCTGTCCTGTAATTCTAATCAGTAGACTTGTGACCAATGAGAAGGTCTTTGCTTACCGACCACAGCTGACCACCAAGGCGCCTTCTGAGAATCTCATCATGGCTTATCTGGGAAAGAATATTGAAATACATGTGTAAGGAAATGGGTGTAGGACCTCTGGAATCAGGTAGCTGAAAAGATTCTGCTGCTCCTACTCATGTGACCCAGAGATTCTCTAGTTATTCACCACCTTATCAGTAAGAAAATAATAGAGGAACAGAGTATTACCTAAAGAGTATCTTAAGGAACTGGGAAAGAGATCACTGATAGCTGTCAACACCTAGCTCAACTTCTGGGCACAATGCTTTCTATCTATGGAATTAAACAATCGCTTTCTTGTGACTTGGGGATAGGGAATGAAGCCAAACTCCATTATATCCCAGTGTCCATAAAACTACCTGAACCTTTGTAGTACCTAATCTTTATTTGTTAAATGAATTAATACATCAGAACTATACTTTTGCAGTTGGTGCATGCAGAATTTTGGTGGATTGGTATTGGGAAGACCTGTGCACCCTAGAGTAGGGAGGAGAACAAGGGGTACAATTCAGAGATGTCTCTTTGGGATCAGTTAATTATCGAGGCTCTCACAAGGCTAAATGTGGTGGAGATGAGCTGGACAGATGGCTCAGTGGATAAATAAACACTTGCTATATGTTTCCTTGTATTGCAAGCCTGAGAATCTGAGTTTGAAATGATAGTCACCAGTTAAAAATATAGAATGCTAGGGTCATCACCTGTACTTTCAATGCTAGTGGGTGGAAACAAGAGGCTTCTAGAGGCTCACTGGCCAGCTAGGTTAGTCAATCCATGAGCTCTAGGTTCAGTGAGAAACCTTAGATCAATATATATATATATATATATATATATA